>JAOPTO010002411.1:36100-60749 GCA_033822845.1 Tetrapedia diversipes | reverse complement strand
ATTGTATAAGCGACAAAGGACTTTATTGAATTTTGTTAAAGTCATATTATTTCCGTATAAGTAAGAGTAACAGATTCGACTTGTCATATATTGAATTCATCTTTGTATATTTACCAGCTTCATAAACATACTGATACTAGTATTATACAGAGTGTCCCAGGTTTTAATGTTCAAACTTTGTTAGTGTATTCTATGGCACAAAATAAGAAAAAAACGTTATGTAAACATAGGTCATATAGAGCTTTATTAAGAAGTTATAACAAATATTTAATGTAGTAGCACGGAAGGAATTTCGCAAATATCTCGGAAACTAAGGCCGAGCGACGGTTATATGTATAGAAAAAAGTTGTTCAGAATACTCTCCTCTATAACATATTTCAGAATCATTAAAATCGGAGTTGAGGCCCCTAAAGTAAATAATTACCTATTTCTTAGTATTTAAGCGTGTTCGGTTGAATCTATTCACACGCCAGCCCTCATTCGGGATTGATGCGTCCTGTAGTATTGTTGCATCATCTCGGTGTCGAGACACTGTGAAGGAAGGTTTTGCATAGAGAGTGCGTGTGTATCTTAATTCTTAGTTTGAGTAGTTAATAGTAGTTAATCACTGGAAGAGCGGTTAATTCCAACTAACGTGTCGAATCGCGGCCTTAAGCGGCCTATGGCCGCGGGCAATCAAGTTTCTCATCCGCTTCACGATTGCTTCAAGATCGCCCCTGGTAGGGTGGCGCAAATTAAGGAAGGTGAAGCTGGGAGCAAGGTGCGCCTTAGCTCCTTAGAGGAGACATCCTTGGAAGAACCGGTAAGTTAGGATAACATTCTCAGTGATTGCAATTCAAATTCAAAGTCAAATTTGTCTCGCCCTTCCTCTCCTTTTCTGGAGCAGGGCTCCGAGACTCGTTCTGATTCACCTGAATCTGAACAGAAATCGACCTGTTTGCAAATGTCTGTAAGCTCTTCTCCCAAAAAAAGGATTATTCAACTCATTAACACGCCTGCAGATAGGCTAGCTAACCTAGAAAACAGCCACGTGGCGTTAACCTCTAAAAACGTTTGCCTACCGGAAGACAAGATGGAGACCATTCCAAACGTTAAAATTTCAAATCGTTTTGAGATCTTATCAAGGGCATTCGAGCCAAAGCAGCTTGCCGGTACTAAAAAATTAGGAAAAAGTATCAAAAATACGCCTGATAAGCCAAAAAACGGTGTAACAATTGTTTCGGAAAAAATTAATGAATCTCCCGCTATAAACAGTCAAAAAAGAAAATCAGGGAAAATCCCACCGATATACGTAACAAACTTTACATGCTCGGCCTCGTTGTTTGAAAGACAGCTTACGGAACTTTGCGGACGTATGTTTAAGCTTAAGCTCCTGAATGAAGGAATAAGAATTCACTTCTCAGAATTAGAGGCGCATAACAAAATGCTCGCCTTTCTTAAGGAAGGCAATCATGCCTTCTATACTTTCACAAAAAATGAAGATAAGTCACTAAGTGCTGTACTTAAGGGTCTCCCTTCCACTCCAATTGAGGAGGTCATTGCTGAAATTAAATCTCTGGGGCTCTCCCCGGTCAGTGGGATGCTCATCGGTAGATCTGCAACGAAGCCAGTATTTAGAATAAATTTCCCTCCCGGTACCAGTATGAACATGGTTAACAGGATTGGGTACTTATTTAGTATACGGGTGTATTGGGATAAATATTTTTCAAAAAAAAGGCACACACAGTGCTTTCGATGTCAGAAATTCGGTCACTCAGCTACTAACTGCAACAGACCCCCGAAATGCGTTAAATGCGGAGAAGGGCATCATACCTACAAGTGCTCAAAACCAAAAGAGGTTTCTGGCAAATTTCTGGAGATGCCCTGCTCTCATTAACTATTTAGATTCGCGTGAAAGTTCAAAAAGAAATAGTCAAATACCCAAACGGGGATTTTTTAAATCAAGCAACGAGGGAGTTAGTTCACCCTTTCCAGAACCTCAGGGTTCAAGTGGAGCAGATAAAAATTCAAATTATAAGGAACCTTTCGTCGGGTCCAGAAAATCATACTCTGATTCAGTCAAGGGAGTTGGTACTGCCAGTCAATATGTCCAGTATAAAAATAATGAACATGTAAATTTCGTAGAGCTTATAAATGAATTTAAAACTTTAGATAATCTAGTGGACGTCAAACTAATGCTAAACGCAGTAAGGACTCTAAATAACAGGCTTCGTACTTGCTCGTCTAATGGCGAGAAATTTCAAACCTTTTATCAAGTCATTAGTTCTTTAGACTAAGCAATATAGCAAATGGCTGACTTTCCAAAAATTATCTTATGGAATGTCCGTTCTCTGCAAAAGAACAGAAACGAACTTCTCCTTTTGATCTCCAAGGAGCAGCCGGATATTGTGCTGCTCACTGAAACCTTGCTCACAGCCAAGGAAAATTTTAGCGTACCTAACTTTAAAGTTATTAGGAAGGATAGAGCCTCAGGTAGGGGTGGTGGTGTTGCCATCCTAAGTCAAAACAATTTTCCTATCAAGGAAATCCAAACAATACCCATCAATGGAATTGAACATTGTTATATTAAGATAAACTCTCCAACGGCTTTTATTGGTGTTGTTTATGTTCTGCCAAATGTTAAACATTCGAATGATATGCTCGATAAGCTTACTGGTGTTGGTTCCCCTATGTTGCTAGGTGGCGATTTTAACTCCAAGCATAGATCTTGGAACAATTCAGTCGGTAACCCTAGCGGTTTGACTTTATTTAACCATTGTTCAAACAATCATTATGATATAATTTATCCAAATGGATTTACCAGATTTCAACCAGGAAGGAAGCCCTCCACAATTAACTTTTTCCTTTCCTCGATAAACCGTTCTTTAAACCTTGAAACTAGAGATCAGGGTCCTCCTGATCACAATTCAGTTGTCCTCACGGGGGGCGATGGGGACGCAGGACACGGCATCGAAAGAGCTGTGGACTGGATGTCTTATCGTGTCTTCACGGGGGACCTGACTGTCCAAAGGACTTTCAACGATTCGAAGGATATTGACGAAGGAATAAACTCTATCACGAAACTAATGATTGTTGCAATGAGAAATGCCACATATAAGGTAGACACGTCAGTTACAAAAAAACAAATTCTTACAAAATGATCCCTACCTCACTACCCTCATCAGACGCAGGAGAAGTATAAGGATATTAGCCCAGAAGCTTGGTGTCAATTATTTTTGTTTAATTGTTAAAGATCTGACTGGGGAAATCAAAAGACAAATTTCTAGGCTTAGAAATCTCGACTGGATTAATAAACTTGGTTCTTTCCAAAAAACTGACCCCACCTTTTGGGGCACTTTCAACTTTCTCACCAACAAATATTCCAAAACTAAATTACCAGTGATGCTCAAAGACGGAGTTGACATTACTTTACCGCTCGATAAGGCAAATATTCTTGCGGACCAATTTGAAGATGTTTTCAGGGAAGCGCATGAGCTATCCTCCCCAAATCAAAATGCAATCAGAAGATGTATTGAAGGGATTGATAGATCTCAGGGAATAACTCAGGGATTGTTCTCTGATCTTTCTCCTAAAAAGATTCTCGACATTTTTAAGGGTTTAAATAATAAAAAAGCCCCAGGAAGGGACAAAATAACAGCTCCTATGCTTAAAAACGCATCGAAGAAATTGGTTTGCCAGATTTATTATCTTTACAGGGCATGTCTTCTCATGTCATACTTTCCCTCAAGCTGGAAGGTGGCCAAAGTAGCGCCCATATCCAAACCAGGTAAACCCAAGGAGGATGTGTCTAGTTACAGACCCATCAGCCTACTTCCGATTCTCGGACAGGTCCTTGAAATAATCATCCTTGAGAAATTAAATAAGCATCTTGAAACAAACATATATTTTAATAAACCAACAGTTCGGCTTTCGTAAAGGTCACTCCACTATCCAACAAATTGTCAGAATTGCGCAAATTATAACTAATGCTCTAAACACCAATAGAGTAACTGCGATGGTCTTGCTCGACCTTTTTTTTTTTTTTTTTTTTTTTTTGATACGTGGAGAAAATTTTCAGAAAGATCCCCCACCACCCTGGGGAGTTGGCGAGGTTATGTAGGATTCTTACCTACTAAAACGGTGGTCTACTACAGCGAAATGGAGGAGCACCGGGAACCCTGGAAGAACACTTCCAGTACTCCCCCTCGCCTTTGTCTCGATTGAGACCCATCACTCCCGGGGGCCAGAACCCCACTCAGTGGCTGAATCAGCGCCGCGCGACCACCACACGGCGCCGCCATACATCGGGAGAAGCAGTGCAATGGCGTCGCAGCCCCCTAACTGCGACGGCCACTTCCCCTGGTGATGCTGCTCTCATTGGGAGCCGTAGGAGCGTCCCAAGCAACATCACCGAATTGAGGCATCAAGGCGCCCTTAACAGCCGCCCACCACACCGACGGCGCCGTCCCCGTTTTGACGGAGCCGCGACTCTCTCTCGAGCCCGCACCGCCTCCTCCTTCTGTATCATGATGCGCTCGCAGAAGGAGGACACCGCTTTCCAACACCCCTCGCTGTCCAGCATCGCCACGATGACTGCAGGCAGACGACTGCGGCGACTGGCCAGTAGGTCACGAGCCCATATAGGCGCCCCGTATAGCACCACTGACCGCACGACCCCCGCGTACAGGCGGCGCACTCCCTTGCCGGGACCCCCTAGGTTCGGCAGCAGACGGCCCAGAACGGCCGCCACCCTCTCCGACCGGGGAATCACCTGCCCGAAATGATCGCCGAACGATGATGAGCCCCAGGTACTTGATAGTACGACTCACCTCGACCACCGACTCGCCCACTCGCAGCCACGACTGCGGTGGGACTCCCCGCGGAGCGGCGTCAAAGAACCAGACGCTCTCGGTCTTATGGGAGGCAACCCGAAGTCCCAACTTTTCAATGCCCCTTACTACGCAGGTCACTCCGCATTCGCAGAAATGGAGGGTCCTGCCGTAGTCTCTCCCCGTGGCCAGCACCAACGTGTCGTCCGCATAACACGTGATACTGACCCCACGGGGGAGGGCAATCTGTAGCACGGTGTTGTAGGCGAGGTCCCACAAGATGGGCCCGAGGACAGAGCCCTGCGGAACCCCGCACACCGTTTCCCGCACGACGAGTTCACCGCGACGATCGGTGAACTCGATCGACCTGTCGGACAGGTATGATCCGACTATTCTCCTGAGATAGGGAGGCACTCGGTGTCTTACGAGGGCCTCGCTAATGGCCAGCCAGGGCAGCGAGTTGAATGCGTTCACGATGTCCAACGACACCGCGAGCGCAACCGCACCCTGCAAAGACGCCGACTCCGAGAGAGATCGAACCCGCGAGATCGCATCTATTGTTGATCTTCCCTCCCGGAAGCCGAACTGACTCTCCTCCAAGCCTGGTCCCACCCCAGACAGGTAGGCGGAGAGGCGGGAAGCGATGATCCGCTCGAGGAGCTTCCCCGGCTCGTCCAGCAGGCAGCTGTAGGCGGAGGGGGATTCCGCCGGCCTACCGTCCTTCTTGAGCAGGACAAGTCTGCTCCGCTTCCACACCGGTGGGAAAACACCGGACTCTAGACAGCAATTTAGGAACTCTCCGAATCTGCCGCCCAGAGCACTGACCACCGTCGCCATTACCCGACCCGGGACGCCATCCGGGCCTGGTGCGACATTTCGCGACCGCGATTTTCGAATCGCGGCGTTCAGTTCTTCTTCAAACACCATCATGTCGGAGGACCAGCTAACCGGATCCTGCTGGCGAGGAACAGGCAAGCAGTCGCCACCCGCTGAAGCGGGGAACAAAGTTCCAATGACCCGCTCCAATGCCTCGGGTTCGAGCGACTCCGTCACTGGGGGAGCCCAAGGGCGAAGTTTGCCCAGTACCATACGGTACGGGCGGCCCCAGGGGTCCCCGTCCAGTGTCCCAAGGAGCTCCTTCCACGACGCCGCTTTCGCCGAAGAGATGGCGGTGCGCAGGGCCGACCGCGCGAGTCCGGTACTCCTCGTGCGTAGCGGCAGTGCGCCGTTCATCTCGGCCGGAACGCCGACGGGCGCGCGTATACTTCCTCCTCGCGCACATGCAGGCGGCACGAAGATCGGCGATCTCTCGCGACCACCAGTGTGCAAGCATGGGTCCTAACTCGATTAACCTTTTCTACCTGCCCATTCGCCTGTGGCGATGCCGTAGCCACCTTCGCATGCCTAATACCATAAGCTGCAAAAAAGTCCTCAAACTCTTTCGAGGTAAATGCGCTACCCCTATCCAAAACAATCATTTCAGGTTTATTATAATGTGAAAAGTATATTTTCAGCCATGCAATCGCTTCCTTCGCGGGGGTACTTTTTGTTGGATATAATTTTACATGTTTTGTAAATGCGTCTGTAACTAAAAATACATATTTCTTAATTTTTGTTGCCTTATCTATCGGACCGAAATGATTTATGTGTATTGTGACAAAAGGGACATTTCCTTTAGGTATGTTATGAAGGGAACCCTCAATTTTTCCCGACAAAAAGTGAATATGCGATACATTTCAGACAATTTTTTATGTGATCAGCCACTTTAGGTTTTAATTTCTGGAACCAATAATTTTGCATTATTTTTAAGGCCGAAAGGCATTTTTAAATACTCAAATTGGCCTAACGGCGTGACGAACGCGGTGTACTTCACAGAATCTTCTGACATCCGGATATGATGTAAACCGTCTCTTAAATCTAATAAACTATAGTATTTCTTGCCGCATAATACGTCTATCTGATCCTAGATCAGCGGTAATGGATAATTATCGCGAATGAGGACCTTATTCAAAATTCTATAATCTACACACATACGTAGCTCTCCATTGTTCTTTTTTACTAAAACTATCGGTGACGCGTATTCAGAATCGCTTGACCTAATGGTTCCTTTCTTTAGCAAACCATCTAATATTTGTCTTAATTGTTCTTTCTCTGAATAAGAAATTCGTCGCGGCGAGGTATGGAAAGGTTTATGATCATTTAAGGTTAGTTTCAATTCAGCATTAACGCGTGGTACTAGTGGACGCAATGGTTGTAGATATTCTTGTTTAAACATGGCTTTGAATCTTTCACGCTCATCATAAGTTATTTCAGTATTAACATTTAACGAATCTACCGTGTTATCTTCCGTCGGAATCGCAAGGATATTCAAAATTTCTAAAACAGGATCGTCCTCAATTACTGGTTCCGTTAACGTTATCTTAAACGATTTAAGGGCATCCCGTCCTAAAACTACAGGTGTAAACATTGTTTGATCTGGCACAACCAATCGTAAAATATTTTTGCAAATGTTATCAAGTAAAACTGCGGCGTGTATCGTACCTATCGAATTTAAAGGCGACTTATTGATTCCTACAAATCGGTTATGCTCGCTATCATGTAATTTCCTTATCTCGCCCGAAATAAGTGACTCTTTAATAAAACTTACCGGATTCCCGGTATCAAATAAAGTACGTAGTGTAACCTCTGAATTGTTCATTACATAAGTGATGTTCCGATGAAACTCATCCTCTTGGGAGCTTCTGCAGGCAGGTGATTTGAGGTTTCTCCCTTTTGGGACAGGCAGGTAGAAAATGTCCCATTTCTCCTCACCCGAAACAGGAACCCTTTTCTCTCTTCGGTCGGTGACACTCCTGTGACCAATGACCCATCCTGTTACAATTGTAACAGCGCACCTGTTTTGCTGGCTCCGTCGATTTCTTCGTCGTCACTGTTTCCACTGGTTTTGGTCGATCCGTCAACGTACTTGGAGTAGTCTGAATCTTCGTGGTGGATTGCTGTTTGATTTTAGCAAAGGCTTCAAACAATGCCGGTGCCATTTTAAAGTTATGCATGCGAGCTTGATTCCACAGGTTAATGTCGGAGATTCCGTCTATTATGGAATCTACAATTTTTTCTTCGTCAACCGGCACCCGATTAGCCAAAATCAGCTTTTCGTGGAAATACTCGCTAAAACTTCCAACGTTGTCCCATCTTCTATTTTCAAACTTTCGGCGAGCCTCAAGTCGGCTCTCTTGATGACCAAACATCAATTCTATGTGTTGAAACAATTCGTTAATCGAGATTTCCAAATGCTCCATCTTGGATTGAAACCAACTCAACGCTTTTCCTTTGAGTTTCGACCCAATAAGAATTCTTGATGAATTTTGATCTAAATCGTACGTGGACACTAACAGCTGTACGTGCTTTTTCCAATTGTTGAAAGAATCTTCGGCGCCACTAAAGTCTCCTAGCAATTCACTAATTGCTTTTACATTTCTTTCAACTCTTCTTTCGGTCTCTCTACTCGGACCTGGCGAGTTTCGTAAAATTTGATTCTGCCGTTGCAGTAACTGCAACTCCCTTTGCATAATTTCTCGCTCTCGACACATAAGCTCAATCTCCATGCGTGCAAAGCAATCTGGAACGGCTTCCGTCGCTGAATCTTGCCGCGAAGGTGCTTCCGGACAAAGGTTGCTTGCGTTCAGCCGATTATCCTCTTCCTCATTTACCAATTCGCCACCTATAACTGTTCTTTCGCCTTCCCACGATCGATTTGGAAAGTGTTCGTCCAGGCGCTGCAATAATTCAGCCTTATTGCCCGACGTCGGCAAACTATTTTGGCGAGGGATCTCCTTCAATTCATGTAAGAGGAATTCACGCTGATTCTTCCTCGTTGTACGCGACATTTCCGAATAATTAGAACAAAACACCTTGAAGATAATCATAGAGAAAATACTAAAAACGTAGCACACAGAAACGTCGTAATTATCACACAGAACCTCAAGAGAAAAAAAAAATGTCACACAGAATTTGAGAGAACGTCACCTAGAAAATTCATACAGTTTCAGAAAATCTGGCAAGGAATGTCACACAAAATTTAAACGGCGCTAATAATTGCACAATCCCTTCACCTTGGATCCTTGATCCCACTTCTGAATTTTTGTAAGGAATGGGTTATCAAAAAAAAATCAAAGTCGATTCTTCGCAGACCGAGTTTATTCACCGTTTATCACGCCTCGTGTCCAGATTGAAATTGCTCTCTGTTTCCGTTGCTCTGCTCTCATCGCATACAATGTTTTCGATACGGCGTTGCCGACCTGCGACGGTTGAACGTGTTCGGACACGATCTTACCGCCCGACTCGCTCTTACAACAGTAAGAGTTATTTTTGTAACAAACGTGCAATATTTGTTGTTACAATGTTTGTTTGCAGTGCTCTGCGTTATAACTATAATATCGTACGGTTTGTTTATTATACACAGGAAGGATTTCGAATCAAAACAGGTAGCTCCCAATTTCAATCGAGATCAATACTTCGGAACATCCCCAACAATTCATTTCTAAACAGATTATGCTTCCTGTTTGGCGAGCGCTAGTTCGAAATCATACAATTAAGTCGAGTCCACAATTATTTCCTTTTCCTTCCTTCTCTAAATTTCCTCTCTGAAAGCTTTAATTTACTCGTCCGTCTTCGAAAAAGCTGCTTCTTGTCGCGAAACGGGGAGCTTTTGAAAAATTTCCACGCTTCTTCAAGAAACCAACAAAAACCAACACAGTCTCTGTCCTATCTCTGTTCTAGAAACGCGGAAGCGTTTTTCATTTCGGAAATGGTGGATTTCGCTTTTAAACACCGCTACGGGAACCGCTTTTCGTCGCAGGAATGGTTACAAATGAACCGGAAGCTGAATACGCTTTGACAACCAGTTTAACCGAAATTGACGCGCGCCTTTAATGTCGTCATGCGCGATTCAGCTTTCGATCTTATATCAAACGTGCATGCGGAGCCGCGCAATTTCGACGAAAATAACGCTGCTGAAACCGCGTTTCGATATAACATAGAATTTCAAAATTTTATTCCTTCTCCACTCTTACGATCCCGTTTATTTCTGTTCAAGATTCGAAAAATGGTGCCGGTGGCCACATGCGTTTACTGTTTACAAGTACATTTGCTTGGAATGTGTAGGTACCCGAAATTTTGGAATCGAGTCGGATTAACAACCTAAATTCTAAAAACGACGAGGGGAGTGCTTATAAAGCTACAAACTTTATAAAAATATAAATATCGTACTTTTTCAATGCTTGATGTAGATAACATAGGTACAATCAGAAAAATGTCATGAAATGTCTCAATTTCAGATCTGGGTACCGACACACCTCTAATACTTGCACAGCTTTTGTTACACCATTCAGAGCTCTAAAAGATTTAGCCTTTACTCGATAAGCGTTGTGTATTTAACCCTCCGCCTGCGGTTCCTGGGTTTTTCGTAACCCATGCTGATAGTCCCTTGAAAGCGATAACGCATACAACGATGGGGGCTGTGTGGTAGGAGAAAAGTGACGATCGCACTAATACATATACGTTTCCTTCAGAGTTCAGAGTGCGAAGTAACGAAACCGACGACAGTCAGTTTCTGGCAACGCTCTGAAGAAGAAACATGTGCAGCAAATCGAAACAATTCTTTATTTCAAAGTTTACATTATATTTCCGTATTTTTATTATTGTTTTAGCATTTCAGCATTATATTTTATTATTTAATGTTGTTTTTGTGTAGACAATGATAATAAATATATAACCGTGTGCGATAATTATGAAAGACCCATTTGCAGCGGCCATTCCAGAAAAATCCAGCAAATTTTATATAGAATACGTGACAATACGTAAATATACAATAAATATAGCTTCGATGTCTGATAATTCACGTTATTATTATTTGTTCCTATGCGCTCCTATATCTTCCTATGAATCGGATGATTGTCACTGCATACAGTATCGGTGAGGACCTCGGTCTCGAGCGATCGTCACTTGGGTAGCGTAGCTTGGTGAGCCGCATGGACGGCTCTAAATATGTATTAGTGGAATAACCGTGAGGGTCTCGAAAGACCCATGGCCAGGCCGCCAAACTTCAGTAGTCGGAGGGTTAATATGAATATGTTAACTGTTTGGAGTATACGTAAATTAAATTATCGTCCGGATTCCCGGACTCCAAACAGCTCGGATAGAGGAAGAGGTTAAGAACAGTACATAAAATTATTATTTTCGCCGCTCGTGCAGCGAGCGGCCGTATATTGTTACAAAACTATTCAGGAGCGAGAGAGAAAAAAAAAGGGGGGTAGAGGTGGCTCGGCAGTCCGGTCTGGCCGCTCTGCTCCGTCCCTTCTCCCGGCGGCTTCCTCGATGGCTCTGGAACAAAAACGCTCGCTACAGTTCTGACGTCACGGGCTCCGTGTACGATCAGCTGGCCGAATTACGTCACGCACGATTGCCGTCGGCCCGTGGTGACAACTGCCTTTTGCCTGTGCGGCGAAGTGGACTGTAATTTTTTAGACGAGAGCGACAAACCAAAAAAGGAGTCTACTCTACGTCTGTAGATAATACCAGAATCGGCCCCAAAGGGTGGAGGTTGTAAGGCTCCTCCCTTGGTGCACTCAATTCGGCCTTGAATTCCCGCACCTACACAACCTCAATGGGTGCTGACGCCCGGTGTGAATGCACCGTGAGCGCGTGAGCAGTCAAGAGGATCCTGCAGACCGCTTGGATCCTCTCCTGTCTTTGGAAACGGTCTCACGGGAGAGCACGGCAAGTCCAGCGGCAGATGAGGGCGACGAAAGCGGTAGGCGACTGACGCTGTGAATCAGTGAGCAGTCAAGAACTATGTTCTCCTGTCTTGTACCTGATTCACAGAGCACCCTTCCCTGCAATCGACGATAGGGCCGAGAAGCAGGACGCTAAAGCCTGGTTTCTTCGGCGGAAGCAAAGCTGGAAATTCCTAAAATTGCTTCAAATGACAGTTGAAGCGCGAAGGAAGTCGACCTACGTTGGCCACGTGGAGACTCCGGTTACTCGCGCTACTTATTTGCAGCAGGATACTTCTCGTTTTGCGGCACGACCTGGATCGCCGAAGTCGCTCGCTCGAGGTCCTGTGATTAACTGTGCCGTTCGTCGGCTTCCCCCGACGAACGCGCATTTTTGTTAATTTCAGCGCCGATAAGAGGCACTGACGAGTCTCATATTCTTTTCTCTTTCCCTCTCCTGTTTCTCTCTGTTTTTCTATCTAGCCGCGGCACGTGCGACCTAGCCCATCACCTATTTTGTTTTCCAATGACTCACGCACCGGGCGGTGCGTGGCGAGTACATTGAAAAACAGGCGAGCCTAGGTCGTCTTCGTCAACGGTTTTTTGCGATGCCTACCGATGCACGGTGACATCGCAAACGGGAACAACCGACAAAACTACCGGCGAATTTCGCGGTGCTCAACCGTTCCGTTTTTAAACACACCGCCCCCCTTGCACGGTTGTGCAATTTCCCAGGGAACGGTATCGCGAAGCTGCCCTTTCGGTTCGCGAGACTCGAAAGCGAAATTCCGGCTTGTCAAACAGAGACAGAGAAAAGGGAAAGTTGCACCAGAAAGAAAGAGAAAAAAAAAGAAAAAAGAAAAAAGAACACTTACAGCCATGGCTCAGCCGGGATGTGAGGAGGCGGAGGGACGTCTCCATGACCGCTCCCAACGCCTCCCTCGTGCGGCGGTCCAGGCGATCCTGGGGCCCGCGGCTCCTTCTCCCTTCCGGCCGGTTACGTGGACCGAAGCTTCCCCTGCGGTCCCTCGGCGGCTCCACGGCGGCCCGTCCGCGGTAATTCCCGCTCGGAGACTCCCTCGAGGCAGGGGACCTCACGGCGGGGGGCTCCGCCCTCTCCTCTCGCTCGGAGAGGATCTCCCGTCGCCTGGTTCTGCGGCGCCTTCCACAGCCCTGTGGTGGTCTCGAGATGGGATCCGGGGTGGTCCTGACCGGTGGAGCTACGGCCGGCCCGGCTGCTGAACTCGGGGGAGTTGGCCGCTCCCGGAATTGCAGGGACGTCAGGTGGCCCAGTCGGTTCCAGCGGAGGACATACCGTCCTCCGGGCACCTGGCACCGGTACCGGCGGCTGCTTGTTGGGACGCTGCTGGGGATCCGCAGCGTCGTTAGTCCGACGTCAAGGATGATGTCCCTTGGCTGTTCCACCGGCGGCAGGCTTCGCTCTGGCGGGGTTGGCGTTGGTGGAGCAGGCGAAGCCCCTGCCTGCTCCACAATTCGAACACACTGTTCGAATTGAGTCTCGATCAGGTCGTTCCAGCTCACTGGAGGTGGATTACCCTGCTCACTGGTTCCTTCCATGGTTTAAGAAAGACTGATTTTTCGGTAGCCCTTGCGAACCGCGAGGGCTTTTGCCCGTGGAGTGCGAAACAAAGAGTGGGGATTTCCCTACTCCTTAATTCTATCCACGGGGTCAGGGAGTAAGGGGGGGGGGTGACTTTGTTGTGTCACCTCCCAATAGATATCACCTATTTTTTCCTACCCCTGTCACTTTGACCGAATTATCGTGGTTTTTTGGGTCCCTGTTTGCTTCGAATTCCGAGGCCACAGGTGACTCATCCACTGTTTGTTTGTCTTTCTTCCACCGGTAACACACACAGTCTCGTAATCGGACGTGTGTAGGTGGATTTAGACGTACGTACTTTGACTACGCGTACGTTTCCGTCTCTTCCAGGCAAAATCTCCTCGACTCTTCCCATCTCCCACCTGTTGGGCGGTAGGAGAGGATTCTGAACGAGTACGAGAGTTCCTGGGTTTATCTGGGTTTGGGTGGAGGACCATTTATAGCGCTGCTGAAGATGGGAGATATAATCTCGAACCCAATGTCTCCAGAGCAGCTCGTGGAATTTTTGGATAGCTCTCCATCGCGACAATCGCGAGATAGGCTCCGTTTCCACTGATGGTACCGGTAGTGCATTGAGCGGGCTACCGGTCAGGAAGTGACCCGGAGTGAGGGGTGCATAATCCTCCGGGTTATCACTCAGGGGGCCGATCGGGCGAGAATTCAAACTCGCCTCGATCTTGCATAACAGGGTATGCATCTCCTCCCCTGTCGGAGTAAATTCTCCGAGGATGCGCTTCAGATGGTGTTTTACTGATTTAACACCCGCTTCCTGCATTCCACCAAAGTGCGGGGCACTAGGCGGGTTAAACCTCCACCTGATGCCCAAGGTTGCACACCGTGTTCGCATTTCTTCCGAGGTGTATACTTTACAGAAATTCTCTCGGAGCTCTCGATCGGCACCGACAAAGTTTGTGCCATTGTCACTAAACATGCAAGACGGAATTCCACGTCTTGCAATGAATCGATCGAGAGCGGCTAGAAATGCACTCGTCGTATAATCATGGACGAGTTCAATATGTATGGCCCTTGTAACGTAACAGACAAACACTGCTATGTACGCTTTATGGGCGGTTTTTCCTCTCCCGGCGGAGTCGCGGACCCTATAGGGCCCCGCGTAATCCACTCCGCAGTTGGAGAAGGCTCTGGCCGGGCGAGATCGTTCCGGGATCAAGTGCTGCATTATTTGCGTGGAGGTTTTTCCCTTCCATCTAACGCACCGCATGCACTTGTTGATCACCGTTCGCGCTGCATTTCGACAGCCGACGATCCAGAAATTTTGTCGCACTGTGTAGATGGTTAGTTGCAAACCTCCGTGCAACGTATCCACGTGACACTGCCGAATGATTAGTGATGCCACATAATGTTTCGGCAGAATGATCGGATGTTTTGCATTCCAATCCAACACAGTATTTTCCAGCCTTCCACCGACCCTCAGCACGCCCTTATCATCGATAAAGGGGTTCAGTCTTTTTAGTGGAGAGGCGGAAGGAATTTCCCGTTTGGTTTTCAAACATTGGTACTCTTCCGGGTAGTGCGAATATTGCAAGTGTCGGGCGATTCGCTCCGTAGCTTCTTGCAATTCGGGCGCACTTAATGCGACATTGCCGTTTTACCGTTCTTCGCCTGGCGCTCGCCTCCGAAACCGGAGGCAGTACGCGGTTACTCTTATCAACCGCCTCCAAGAGTGGAATCGGAACAAAACGTCCCATTCCTTTCTTGGGCTGGTTGTGAGGGCGTGCGTCACCCGCTTGCCCTCTTCGGTCTCTATGGAAGCAGGGACTTTGGGCCAGTTTGCTTCCGATAACCGTAGCCAGTTTGGTCCAGACGTCCAGAGGTCCGATTTAAGGAACTCCGCAGCATCCAATCCCCTCGAATTTAAATCCGCCGGGTTGGAGCGGGTCGGAACGTAACGCCATTCCGCCTGCGGCAGGACCGTCTGGATTTTCGACACACGGTTTGCGATAATGATCTTCCAATTCGATGGGTGCTTCCTTAACCAAGCTAGGGCGATTGTTGAATCAGTCCAACAAACGACCCGGTTTACGCTAATGGCAAGGGATCGTTGCACGTGCGCCAACAGCTCGGCAAGCAGCACCGCTCCGTTCAATTCGAGTACCGGAATTGACTGAGTCTTGATCGGTGCTACTCGCGATTTTGCCATCAACAGGGACGTATCCACGGCCGTGTCGATGGTCGCGACTCGTAAATAGACGACTGCCGAATAAGCTGCAAGCGAGGCATCACAGAATCCGTGTAACTCCACGGAATTCGTGTCTGCGTCGTGCTTTACCCATCGAGGAATTTTCAATTCGCTTAATTTACTCCAATCCTCTCGAAACGTATTCCACGTTTCTTGTGTGTTCTCGGATACCGGCTCGTCCCACTGAATTTTCTCCAGCCATTGGGACTGCATGAGTATCTTCGCGCGAATCACTATCGGCGATAACCAACCGAGAGGATCGTAGAGTTTCGCGATCTCCGAAAACAACGTTCGTTTTGAGATCCGCGTAGTGGACGGTTGGAACCGCGGCAGATTAAAATAGAAATAATCTCCCGACGGGATCCATCGCAGGCCCAATACTTTTAGTTCCGATTCCTGGAACATAGTAAGGTCGACTGCGTGGGAGTGGGCCGTTTCGGGAATATTCCGGAGCAATTCCGGGGAATTTCCTGCCCATTTTCTCAGATTGAAACCACCTCGTTGAAGGAGCCCGCAAATTTGTTCGCGAATTTGCTCCAACAACGGTTTGTCCTGAGCTCCCATAAATACGTCGTCCACGTATATATCCTTCTCGAGGATTGAGGCGGCGAGGGGGTACCTCTCGCCGTCCTGCCTCTGCAATTCGAGAAGAGTGCGCATCGCAAGATAAGGGGCACACGCCGTACCGTAAGTGACGGTGTTCAGCTCGAAAGTATCCAGACTCTCGGCCTTTGGCGTGGTCCACAGGATGCATTGAAAACGACGGTCCTCTGGGGTAACGAGAATCTGTCGAAACATCTTCTCGATATCCGCCACCAGCACGTACCGGTGCAGACGCCACCTCGTCAACACCGAGGTGATATCGTTCTGCAGTTTCGGACCCACGTGCAGGAGGTCGTTCAACGAGCGTCCGCTCGTGGTTCCGCTCGTGGCATTGAACACGACGCGTACTTTCGTCGTGGCACTATCCGTGCGGATCACCGCCCGATGCGGAATATAGAGCCTGTGCTTATCAATCGTCCGGAGTCGAGTCATGTGACCCATGTGCTCATACTCGGCGAGAAACTCACAATACTCTTTTTCTAAATCGGCATCGAGACTCAATTTCCTTCTTACCCTGGTCAACGCGGAGAGGGCTATGTTAAAGGAATTGCCCAGCGCCTCTCTTGGATTTGACCGGTTGAAGGGGAGTCGCACTACAAATCGTCCCGTTGGATCTCTCACAACGGTTTTCACGAAATGTGCCTCGCATTCCGCTTCAGCTGCGGAATGCACTGGAGCTGAAGGTACTTCTTCCATCCGCCAGAAGCGTTGGATCGTTTCGTCCAACGCCTCGAACACACGACAATGCAGTGTAGTTGCACTGCAGCCGGGGATGGAATTTTGACCGCTGACCGGGCCGGATATCACCCAGCCGAAAGCGGTCTCTTGCGCGATCGGACCCGCGGTGCCCACTCGAAGGAATCCCCTTCGTAGAATTTGTGCGTACAATTCGGCACCGATCAAAACCTCGATCTCCTTGAAGGAGTCTGGATTCGGGTCAGCGAGAGTTAGCCCTTTGAGGGCATCGCACTCTATCGCATTAGTCAATGCAGGGGCATACGAGGTGATCTTCGGAATTATCAGTGCGTTCGTCGTAAACACCGACGTATCGTCTTGCACTGATCCGATTATTAATTTTGCACTATGGGAGATCTTTTTCGTGGTTCCGCCCCCCAAGCCAGATACCTCGGCTGAGCACCTCTGCCGCGTGAGCCGCAAATCGTTCGCGAGGCTCGCAGAGATGAAGGAGGCTTCGGAACCCTGATCTAGGAGAACACGCGCTTCTCGCGTCGCGCCGTCTCGCCCATATACTCGTGCCCGTGCTGTTGCCAATAGCACCGTCCTTGTTTTCGTCGACTCTGTCGAACTACAATGGGACGTCACCGGAGCGGTCGGTCTCGCGGCGGTTTTTGCCTTGGCTGCTTGTCGATTGTTTTGGGTCGAGCGGCTCGCCTTCGCCCCGGCGGTGACCGCCGGCCTTGGCTTTTGCACGCTCGGCTCCGGGTGCTGTTTTTCGAAATGCAGTAAAGCGTGATGCTTCCCGTTGCATTTCGAGCACCTTGTTGTACACGGACATCCCTGTGAGTGGAACTCCGACAAACAGAGGATGCAGCGTTTCTTCGTTTTGATGAAGAGGTATCTCGATTCTGCCGGCAGCTGCAGGAACGCGGGGCACCGCTGTAACCCATGCGCTTGATGGCAGAGCGGACACGCTTCTTCTGTTGCCGCTTCGTGTTCCACCACGGTATTGTAAACCCGTACCCGTGGTTTCGATTTCGCCGTGGTGTCTTGCGAAGCTTTCGGAAATGCATTCCGCGTGGCTTGTATAGCGCTCGCATGCATTCCAAGGAATTCCACCAATTCGTCAAACGAGGGGTATTCCAATTTATTTTTCAGCGAGAGCTCCCACTCCCAAGCTAGAGTGGAGTCAAGCTTTTCTTTTGTTAGGGCCCCGAGTAGAGTACTCCACTGTTCCACTGGTTCTCCCAGTTTCTTCAGGGCGGCAAGATGCTGTGTGATCTCGACCGTGACTTGCTCGATACTCGCGATGTCCCCATTCTTAATCGGCTTCATCTTCACGATTGGCTCGATTAACTGCGCAGTCACCAAGCGTGGTTTCCCGAATTTTGTTTTCAGGGTTTTCCACGCAATCTCGAAGTTTTGGTCAACTATCTCGAGAGATGCGATTGCGGCCATTGCTGCTCCCTCCAAGCAGAGATTGAGGTATTGCAGACGTTGTCCGTCTGTTAACCTCTTGTTTCTTATCACTGCCGAAAGGAAGAGATCCTCAAAATGATGCCACTCTTTCGGATCTCCTTTGAATTTCGGCAGGCACTGCCTCGGGAGCTCGATCGCAGGAGGATCGGCCTGGGAGGAATCGCCTTGACCTTGAGGTTCGGCTTTTCCTGTCCGTTTGGCTTCCTTAGCGTCCTGGATCTTTTCCAATTCCTCGGTCAGATAATTCTGAGTTTCGAGGAATTGCTCTTCCCAGAAATCCATCTGGTTCTCCCGGAAGAATTCGTAGCTCCTACGCCTCGACAATGGTACAGCGTATTGCACTTTGGCGAATCGCTCCAGTGCGTCTTTCCATGTGCTACTGGCGTGGGCTAATTTTTCCTTCAGGAGGGCCTCACTGAAGGAGGCTTTTCCCTTTTTCTTGAGGTTTGTCGCCAGGTTCCCGATACGCTTGAGACGACCCTGGAGGTCCTCGATTTGCATCAAGATGTCGAACTCCGGCTCTCCGTCACGTGTTACGGACATTCTGGCTTTTATTTGAGGATCAATTCTCCTTATCAAATGACAACCTCTACGCTTGTTCGCGCTCAGGGATTGTTCCAATTCTTCACTCGATTCCTCTTATCCGGCTCGAAGGACGTTTGTTTGGAGTATACGTAAATAAATTAACGTCCGGATTCCCGGACTCCAAACCGCTCGGTAAGAGGAAGAGGTTAAGAATTGGTACACAAAATTATTATTTTCGCCGCTCGTGCAACGAGCGGCCGTATATTGTTACAAAAAAAAAGAGCGTTGGGGAGTGAGAGAGAGAGAGGTGGCTCGGCACTCCGGTCTGGCCGCTCTGCTCCCGGTGGTCTCCTCGATGGCTCTGGAACAAAAACGCTCGCTACAGTTCTGACGTCACGGGCTCCGTGTACGATCAGCTGGCCGAATTACGTCACGCACGATTGCCGTCGGCCCGTGGTGACAACTGCCTTTTGCCTGTGCGGCGAAGTGGACTGTAATTTTTGAGACGAGAGCGACAAACCAAAAAGGAGTCTACTCTACGTCTGTAGAAAATGCCAGAATCGGCCCCAAAGGGTGGAGGTTGTAAGGCTCCTCCCTTGGTGCACTTGATTCGGCCTTGAATTCCCTCACCGACACAACCTCAATGGGTGCGGACGCCCGGTGTGAATGCACCGTGAGCGCGTGAGCAGTCAAGAGGATCCTGCAGACCGCTTGGATCCTCTCCTGTCTTTGGAAACGGTCTCACGGGAGAGCACGGCTAGTCCAGCGGCAGATGAGGGTGACGAAAGCGGTAGGCGACTGACGCTGTGAATCAGTGAGCAGTCAAGAACTATGTTCTTCTGTCTTGGACCTGATTCACAGAGCACCCTTCCCTGCAATCGACGAGAGGGCCGAGAAGCAGGACGCTAAAGCCTGGTTTCTTCGGCCGAAGCAAAGCTGGAAATTCCTAGAATTGCTTCAAAGGACAGTTGAAGCGCGAAGGAAGTCGACCCACGTTGGCCACGTGGAGACTCCGGTTACTCGCGCTACTTTTCTGCAGCAGGATACTTCTCGTTTTGCGGCACGACCTGGATCGCCAAAGTCGCTCGCTCGAGGTCCTGTGATTAACTGTGCCGTTCGTCGGCTTCCCCCGACGAACGCGCATTTTTGTTAATTTCAGCGCCGATAAGAGGCGCTGACGAGTCTCATATTCTCTTCTCTTTCCCTTTCCTGTTTCTCTCTGTTTTCCTTTCTAGCGGCGGCACGTGCGACCTAGCCCATCACCTATTTTGTTTTCCAATGACTCACGCACCGGGCGGTGCGTGGCGAGTACATTGAAAAACAGGCGAGCCTAGGTCGTTTTCGTCAACGGTTTTTTGCGATGCCTACCGATGCACGGTGATATCTCAAACGGGAACAACCGACAAAAACTAACGGCGAATTTCGCGGTGCTCAACCGTTCCGTTTTCAAACAATGTGACTTGTCTTTTCCGTAACAAGGAATATTTTTTGCGGCTGCATTCAGACAGAGATTAGCAGATTAAGTAAATAAATAGTATGCTGTAAAACGCCTTCTGCTTCTGCGCTATATTGAACAAAATTGCTTTAGTGGAAAATATACATTTCATATTAATAAAGATTAGTAAGAAAAGAATAAAGGGAGTCGTTTTCATATTCAAGAACAGATGAAATTTTATTTATGTTGCTTATATTAACCTACTAAAAATATTGAAGTTACTCATTTTCCGAAAACAAAGATAATGTAAGGTATGACGTATAAGGGGGTCCTCTGGTGGCGCTTGATGGATGCGCACGTGATGTGTCGTCGGTCAGTGCTACTATTGTGACTTTTCAGGAGGTGCTTCGTGCATTGTGACCCGTGCTGGTTGGCAGTGTTTGACACAATTAGAGGCGAGTGCGTGAGTGTTCTCCGGGGAATCGGACCGCGGCGAGTCGAAGCCCGTCGATTTTTCGCCGTCCGCTCGCCCGCCACGTGGCGGGGGCGACGGAGTGCCCGATAGACGGGATCCTGCGCGGGTTGAGGGCACGCGGTCGCCTTTTTGGTGCTCCCGCGTAACGACGCAGAGACGTCCAGTGAATTAAAGGTGTTTGTGAAGTGCGTGTTGGTGCATTGTGTTTTCCGCAGTGACGTCCGCCATTTTTGTGCGCGAACCCGGCTGTCATCGAGGCGCAACCGAAGCGCCGCCAGCCGGTCGTCTCGGTAGGCGGCATCCGAGTGCGTTCGAGTACGCACGGGAATTGCCAAATTAGTTTGTCCGCTACAAACATCGCGGAATGAGGCACTCCGACACCGAGTCGGATGCCTCGACAAAATCGAGAAGAAACCCCCAACGGGGGGTAAAGAGAAGGGCGCGGTGTGACCCGTCGCCGTTGGCCGCTGGGCAGGAGCCGCCGAGCGCGGGATTCTCGCGGCCCTCGAAGACGGCCCTCCCTAAGGAGGAGGACCGTCGAGAGCGTGTCCTGCGATTCCCGGAATCTGCAGGGCAGGTTTGTGCGGCAGCTCCGGTTGGCTGCCGTAACGGCAAAGGTGGAGGCGACCGAGCTCGTGAAGCGGTCGTCGTCCGGCGGCGAGGCTGCGCGCCTGGAGGAAGAGAACCTCCGGCTGCGCGTCGAGCTGCGGGAGCTCCGGCGGGAGCTCGGCGACCTGAGGGGGGAGATGGCCTCCCTCAGGGGATTTGTTCCAGCCGGCGGAGTTGTGACCGCCAGGGCGGGGGAAACGTGCGCGGCACCCCTGCCCCCTCAATTGAGAGCCGGGCCGCGGCCCGTGTTGCGGCGGCCGCAAGACGATTTGGAGGGAGGGGCCCTGGAGGACAGGGACGGGCCCCTCCTGATGAAGATCAGCCGGCTGATCGACCTGAAGTTGGAGACCATCATGGGGTGCCGTGTGGCGGCCCCCCACGAACCACAGCCGGGCAACGTTCGGCCAGCGAGGGAAGAGGTGGGTAACGGGAGGACCCGACCCACCTATGCCCAGGCGGTGAGAGCTGCTCCGAGCTCCGCCGAGCGACAGGCCGCTGACCGATCCACCGCGGCGGGTCGAGAAGGGAAGGGGTGGCAGAAGGTGCTGCCCCGAAAAAAGAAGAAGGATGAAAAGAAGAAAGAAGAGAGTCACCGGAAGACAGATATATCCGGTGTGAAGAGGAGCGGGGCGTAACAAAGGCCTCCGATGAGCCAGCAGCGACTGGTAACCGGCGGATCTGGCGGCCCGCGGCCGTCTCGGCATGGCGGTCGCGGAGAGGCGGCGAAACGGCGGCCCCGTTCATCGGGTCCTGTTGTGCCTGCCCTGAGTCGGCCACCCAGGACTGCGGCGGTCGTATTGACGATCCCGCAGGGCGTAGGGACGACCTACGCCCAAGCCCTGTTGACTGCCAGGGAGAAGATCTCCCTGGCAGAGATTGGGATCGAGTCGGTCCGCCCAAAGCGAGCGGCGAAGGGCGGGCTGATCCTGGAGGTTGGTGGCGGCGATCGTGTCGCCAAGGCGGAGAGTCTCGCGGATCGGATAAGCGAGGCTCTCGCCGGCACTGGGGTGTTGGTCTCCAGGCCGACCAAGCGCTCTGAGATTGGCTTGAGTGACCTGGATGACTCCGTGCGGCCACAGGATGTGGTCGCAGCCCTCGCTGCTCTGGGCACGTTCCCGGAGGGGGGCGTGCAACTGGGCGAGATCCGAAGGACTCCCTCCAGGTTGGGCTCCGCGTGGGTTCGTTGCCCACTGGAGGTCGCCCACAGAGCGGTAGCCGCGGGTAGGCTCCGTATTGGTTGGAGTTCTGCCCGCGTGGAAGCACTTGAGCGGCGGCCGCAGCGGTGCTACCGGTGTTTGGAGGTGGGGCACGTTAGTGCAAAATGCACCACCGGCACCGACCGCGGCGGTCGCTGCTATAGGTGCGGGGAGACTGGGCATCGCACTAGTGCCTAGCGTCCCCTCGGTGTCCCTTATGCGCGGATAAGGGACGCCCGGCAGCGCACCGGTTGGGTGGCAGGGCCTGAAAGGCCAGGCCGCCCAGAGGCGCGAAGAAGAAGAGGCCGTCGGCTGCCAGGGGGGAGGTTCCGTCCTCCGTGACCCCTCAGCAGGCCTCTGATGTTGGAAGTGCTCCGGCGGTGGCGGCGTCCCCGACGGAGCAAGACCTGGAGGAGGTCATGGTTATGGAGTAAATTCCCGACCTGCCTCCTCCAAACCAACGCGAACCACTCGCGCGGAGCACAGAATCTTCTGCTCCAAACAATGCGCGAGTGGCCCGTTGTGTTAGCGGTCGTTGCGGAGCCATATCACGTCCCCGACCACCCTTCGTGGGCGGGTGACGTGCTGGATTCCGTGGCAATCGTCCGCGGTGATTGTGGCAGCTCCTTGCCGTTCGCTGTTCTTCAAGCCGGCAGGAGGTACATTGCGGTATCATATGGAGACACCGTAGTTTTGGGATGCTACATTACCCCGAGCTGCGGGCTCGCTGCCTTCGAGGCATACCTCGGCGGGATACGGGAATGTGTCTCCCGATATCCATCCCGCCCCGTCCTCGTGATGGTGGACTTCAACACCCACGCCTTTGCGTGGGGTTCCCCCAGCACGGACGGACGTGGCCGCATTCTTCTGGAGTGGGCTGCGGAATTGGATCTTCGGTTGGTCAACCGAGGATCCGAAGCAACGTGCGTGCGGTGGCAGGGGTCGTCAATTGTCGACCTCACGTGGGCTAGTCCGGCCGCCGTGCGTCGCGTTCGGGGGTGGCGTATTGTTGTGGAGGTGGAGTCCCTTTCGGATCACCTCTACATTCGCATGGAGTTGGGTGCTGCCCCCGACCCCAACGATAGGTTTCTGTCATCGACTGGTAGGGGCGCCTTGCGACCGCGATGGTCGCTGAGGGCGCTCAACGATGACATCCTGATGGCGGCGGTCCATGCCGTGGCGTGGGCCGAGGACGCGTTCGCCGGTCGAGTTGACCCGGTGAGCGGGTCCGAATGGCTTCGCGGCGTCATGACATCGGTCTGTGACGCTGCGATGCCGCGCTCCAAGCGTGTGAGTCGCGGGGCGGTGCACTGGTGGTCGCAAGAGATCGCTGACCTCCGTACCGCCTGCGTGCGCGCGAGGAGAAAATACACGCGCGCCCGGCGGCGTGCTGGCCGAGACGAACGGCGCACTGCCGCCGCGTACGAGGGGTACCGACTCGCACGGTTGGCCCTGCGCATCGCCATTTCCTCGGCGAAAGCGGCGGCGTGGTGGGAGCTCCTTGGAACGCTCGACCGGGACCCCTGGGGCCGCCCGTACCGTTTGGTACTGGGTAAGCTTCGCCCCTGGGCACCCCCGGTGACGGAGTCGCTTGAGCCCGAGGTACTGGAGCGGATTATTGGAACTCTGTTCCCCGCTTCAGTGGCTGGCGACTGTTCGCCTCTTCCTCGCGAGCAGGACCCGATTAGGTGGTCCTCCGGCATTGCGGTGTCCGAGGAGGAGCTGAGCGCCGCGATTTGGAAATCGCGGTCGCGGAACGTCGCACCAGTTCCGGATGGCGTCCCGGGCCGGATTATGGCGACGGTGGTTGACGCTCTGGGTGGCGGATTCAGGGAGTTCCTGAATCGCTGCCTGGAGGCCGGTATCTTCCTACCGGCGTGGAAGCAGGGCAGGGTTGTCCTTATTAAAAAGAACGGTAGGCCGGCGGATTCCCCCTCTGCCTACCGCCCGATATGCCTGTTGGATGAGACGGGAAAGCTCCTCGAACGGATCATTGCTTCTCGTCTCTCCGCCCACCTGTCTGAGGTGGGTCCGGGCCTGGAGGAGAGCCAGTTCGGCTTCCGTGAGGGAAGATCGACCATAGACGCGATCGCGCGGGTTCGATCTCTCTCGGAGTCTGCGTCCTTGCAGGGCGGGGTAGCGCTCGCGGTGTCTTTAGACATCGTGAACGCGTTCAACTCGCTGCCCTGGCTGGCTATTAGGGAGGCCCTAGTGAGACATCGGGTGCCTCCCTATCTTAGGAGGATC
>JAOPTO010002411.1:0-32220 GCA_033822845.1 Tetrapedia diversipes | reverse complement strand
ACTAACGGAATCTCTCTTCGTCCGTGAGCGCACGGTATTTAATACCTCACGGACGAAGCTTCTTTCTCTCTCACTCTCAAGCGTAATCGCCCCTTCTCCTTTCGTTATTGTCAATTTGAATTAACCGAATAACAGGCGTTAGAGTTTCGACAAACAGCTTTTTTCTGGACCTTGAATTCGATGCCCTCGCGCTGGCAGTCAAGGCCAAGGCGATGTTTACCGAAATCCGCCGTTTTTAGTTACCCGATTATTCTTATGTTTAATAACGATCGAATTAGAGGTCGCGAATCCAGGGGCGTCGCTATGTGCGATATCGCCCGAACCTCTTTCCGAAATGCACTTTTTTAAACAACATAAAAGGAAGAAAATATCAGTTTCTTTTATATAAAATAGGGTTTTAATTTTACTTTTGGAAATTTTAAATGTTTTAAATAAAAGAATCGAACTGAAGCACGTTGTATTAAAGCATTGTGTTAAATAAAGAATAAACTAAAAGGGAATTTTCTTTCCGTAATAAAGAGAAATATTTGTATTCCCCATTTCATTTAACACATCACGTTATACCGATAAGGGCGGAGACAGAAAATCGAAATATTTTAAAGTTTTGGTCTTGTAGTATTGTTGTTTTAGAGTAGTTAAAAGAACGTAGTTTTAAGGACCGCGACCGGAAAAGTGAAACTGAGGGTTGATTAGACGAAAGCCAGATTCACCGGAAAAAACCGATGGCGACAAATAATCCACCGATCTGCAATCTGCAATGTTTAGCGAACGCGGGATGGGAAAAGGGAAGGCCTAGGGCGGTTCTCTTGACAGAAAAAAGGACCAGTGTTGGACCGAGAGTTAAGAGGGTTGAACGAAGAGCCAAGTTGCATAGTTGTGTTAGGAGTAATTATGTATTGTCGGTATTTATAATTTAAGAACTACTTTATACCTTATACTTTTGCTATTAATAACATTAAATATAATAATATAGGATTTTTCCACGGAATGACCGTTAGATAGACGTGTTTTATTTTTTCCGTAAAATAGCCGTTATAAAGATGACACGGCTCGCCGCTGTGTCAATAGTCAATTGTTTTGGGTAAACGTGTTGCGACCGGCAAATTTGACGGCAGTCGTTTTTTGCGCTCCTGAAAATAACAGTTGCGGAAAGCAGTGCCGCTCGGATTCTTCTTCTTTTTCTTGCGTGTGTTCTTGAATAAATCGTTAACTTTCTCATTTATAAGACTCGTGTTTTCCCCTTCACCCTCATATCCTACAATAATTATAATACATTCTATTTGTGTCCATAATAGATGTAAATTACTATTTGATAAATTGGTTTTGATATTGTTACAGGATCGCCATACCCGCATTTTCGTATGTACGTCCATCATTCTCAAGATGTACATAGAAGTAATTAATCAATCATTGAATTGGTATTAAAACTAATTGAAGACAATTATATATAAATATATTAGGGATTTTAAAAACAAGTGTACAAGAAGAAAATAAAAATTTTATGTTTCGTTTACTGAAACAATTGTTGCTTTCCTTCCCACTTCGAGACAAAGCAAATATTTAATAATTACGGAATGAAGTGTATATAGAAAATAACAGTACGAAGAGAATGAATGAAACTTATAATCCAACTGCTAGTGAGTACCGAATTCTACAAAATATCTCAAGCTATGTTCGTTATAGTTTATCTACGTTCGAAGCATATCCATATCCATCATTTGGAGAAGAATTTCCCCAATCGACATAAATAAACAATGCACGTGGATGTACGAGTAAGTGTCATTATCATTTACTCTCAACAGCTTTACGATAACATTGAATTATTTTCCCATTTTTCTTTTCTAATGCAACATAATTTACCAGTACTGTAACAAAATACGCCTTTACTCGAACTGCACAGTCAAGGTAATCGGACAAATCAAACAGTATTACTTACAACATTTTCGACATTCCTAAAACTGACGCTGTACCTGCCATTCAGCAACTGTAGGTACACAAACGGTTTGTTGCTGACAAAAAGTCTCATGTAAGGAACACGGATCCAATTGATCCGCGAACAAGGGGCACGTTTGACCTAACAAGCATTTTTGGCTTTAGCTTACTATTGACTCAAACTATCACACATACTAACTACAAACGTCAACGAGAGATATTAAGATCCTAACCTGGTTAATGTGGGAGCGTTTAGAGCAAAGCTGCACAACTGGTGGTGCAGTAGTTGCGCTAAGCCTTTGCGTTTATTCCACTTCCTTCATTCGTAGCTCATGTCTCAATCAGCATTACCATACCGTGTCACAAAGTTCTTCCATTCTTCGCGGCTTGCGGTCTCCATCGTTTACTCCGCTTTTCCACCGATACTACTCGTGGCGATTGGGACCGAGTAGGGGGAGAACAGCGGGTGTGCGTAAATCCGTAGTTCCTATCAAACCGTATTCTTACATGTGTTGCATCAGGTAGTAACTAACAGTCAGTGACACCTGTTATTTTCTCCACTTAGGCTCGACGGTGCATGACAAGCGGAGGAGCAAAAGTAAGAGCGAGAGTAGCACTATTTACTCATCTGGTAACAATACTATAGAGCACAAACAGACGAACCGAACGAGAAACTCGTTTTTATCCTGTGCCATTTCGCAAGACTTCTTGTCAGCTACACATAATACATGTAGGTACATGAATTCATCGCTGTTTGCCAGAGACTTGTGAGCCATGTCTGCAGACTAACAAATCGCAGTAGATGGCATTACCAGAATTATCTCCTGGCCCCATTATTGTTTTAAGCCAGAGCTGTACATGACTTATAGCATTCCATTGCCTTTATTCATAGCTCAAATCTCGACATGTCAGCTATCCCAACTTTCGTCCAAACCGATGACGGGGCAGTTGTTGGCAAATGGTAGTGGTAATAAATCGGCTGTGTTTTGTCAATCCTAGGACACAGCTCATAAGCGTCTGACAAAAAGTGACGAATATACTATATGGGTATATATTTAGAGTAACAGAGATGCTGAAGGTGTTGTAAGCAGTATTATTTAGCTTGTTGGACTGCCTTAGTTACGCAGCTCTAGTTTAGACGAAGTTAGAAAGCCATGAGTTACGAATGAAGGAAGCGGAATTAATGTAGTAACTAAGTATGGCTACCACGTCGACAGTTGTGCAGCTTTGGTCTACACCAACGTAACATCGTATTAGTAGAGTTATTTTGCTCTCTGTATCACTTAGTTTCATCAAATATAATAAAGTAATAACCTAAAAATACCGATTAAGTTTAACTTTGGTAAAGGATCTCTATAGAAAAAGCACCGTTTTTCAAATTCGATCGCCCTGCTTTCTCTGTTGTGCCATGCCCACTGTTCTTTCGCTTTCAATTTCCCGGCCTTTATTTGTCCTTTTTACGGCAGACGTATTGGTGCAAGACAAATTGACGAATAAATTCGATCGCACACACACCATGGGCGATAGAGTTTAATGTTCGATAACGATTTTTAGACTGCTCGTTCGATTCGGTCGTATGCGAACGCGGACAAAGTTATAGTGTTGTTATAGAAACAGCTATGAAATTTTATTTGTGGTACGTCTACCTAATTTACGATCTCTGATCCATTATTCATTTTATTACAAGCTTTATTAAAATGGTTTCGTTTTCCTATAGATATCGTGCTGGGAACTGTTTAAAGTACTTTTGCGTGTACATCTTTTCTCCGAAATTATATGTTACACTGCGGAGAGTAAATTTGTTTTCTGATTTTAAAAATTATAGATACAAGAACTCGTCTGATGGTTTTAACATAGCAGAACAAGAAATCTTTATACATAATATAATTTATTTATACATTTAGTAAATATGTATGATTTTAGAAATCTTTAAAAGTGTTTCATTATTACTAAGTTAATTAAGAGATTCCATTTTGCTAAAAAATGCTTGACTTTCACGGTCTTTTCAAATTTATCTGTAAGACTTGGAGAAAATATTATGATCGAATGTGTAACTCACTGCAATTTAATCAATGGAAAAGGAATAGACAATAAGAAGATGAGTTCGAGAAGAATTATCTCCATGGGATCAAGAGATATTTGCTTGCTTCCGCTCGATGATCTTTAAATTTGCTGTTGATAAACTTCTACCGTAATATTGTCTCTGCTTTTATGTGAAGAAATTCGACTTGACACTGTTCTATACATCAATACTATATACCAGCTCACCGATTGAAACCAAAATGTTAAAGTCCAATCAACGTCCATCTTGAGAACCACCAGCTCCCGTTTGTGTGCTTTCAGCACGATTTTTCAAAACGAGAGCGGGATGAGTCCGCGAGTAGCGGAAAGATTCCCGATTTCTGATAACTCCAAGGAGTTTCCTACGAGCTGGGGTACCTCTCAAATCACAGATACAGTTACGTACGTCAGGCGTTTTGGAGTTCCAGGGATTATGACACCAGTCCGGCTGTTAAGGAATGCAATAAAAAGGGATATTAAAACTTGTCCGTAACTTAGGATTCAGCTATTAGTTTCTAAGGATCAACAACGACGCCATCTAATGACACTTAGACCATATTGGAATAACAGCACGTAGTCAGTCGAAATTGTCCACTGAACGGTTAACATTAAATAAAGAAATTAAAAAAGATTTATATAAAAGAAGACCACGTATTAGTTCCCTGTCTGTTCAATCCAATAAAACTATTGCCCCCAAGGTGGATTCAGAGGGTCTGAAAATGTTAAAGTTAGTTAGCCCTCAAAGATAGCCTTACATTACGTTCGTGTTATAAACGTGGTTAGGAAATCTTCTCACTTTTGTTTCGTTGAATGTGCTGCTCACCCAACTATACTAGAGTACAGTCGGTGTATCTTCCGATACAACACATATAATGATCCGCAGTTTATGTAATACCAATTGTCACTGGTAGTATAGTACTCCAAGATCGAACCAACCATTCGATTCTTTCCGGTATCGTTAGAAAGCGTTGCGGCAAAATAACTTCAAACGCGTCGCAGGAATCGAACATTCAATTTCGCGTTGGCTATTAAATGGTGGCAAAGAGGGACGAATTTACGAGCATCCGTCGGAGCGGGATATGGAATATGTGATCTGGAAATGGACATTCCGAGGCGGCCGCACGTACGGCAATGAAAATAAAAAGGTAATAGTAATGGATACATTGCTGGCTGGCGGTTGGAAAACGACTGTGCATTATCATGATAATACCGTACGTTCCTCAAATCGCCTCTCCGCTTTCACCCCTTTTCGTTTCCTCTCTAACTGTTAGCCAGTTTTATTTTTCGCGAACGAGTGGCTGCTACGATGGAGAGCAAGGTAAACGCGGCACGAGGAAAATAAATTGCGCCCCTGTCACCGTGACAGGAAAGTTCGAATTTTATCGCCTTCTTCGTGCCGTTATGCTGGTGTTATCGAGAAAGGATGTCCGGATGCGACGTCACCGAACCAGATGTCTAGCTCGAGCGTGGATTTCGTCCAGAGCACTGGACAGTCGTAACTGACGCTGTCCTCTTTCCTTTCTTACTAGTCTTCTTTTATCTTTCCTCTTCTTTGTTCATTCTTTTACGAGGCGCGATAAAGAGCTTTAAGTTGAATTTTCTAGGGATAAACGATCATTCCGGTTTTGTTGTACGCGGGGACAGTTGTGACGCGTGTGTATTTTTTTATGCAAATTCGCGGATGGGACAACCACGAGTTAGACACGTGTCGGTGGTTTATCTTTGTGTGCTATAGAAGTCATTGAAATTCTGCACTGGAAAATCCCAGTGGACGAACCTTGATATATTTTTGTGGATTTTGCAAATAAGTAAGTTTAATGTTATGATACGTTTATAATACTGTAGTATCGTAATTTTAGAATACTTGAGGAAACGTAGTTTTAAGGACTGCGATCGAGTGACTTTTAAGTGAAGGTAAATAGAGGAAAGCTAGGCCCATCGGAAGAAACCATTAGAGCTGTTACATTTATTATTGGGAATTGCTGTATACTTTGTACTTTTAATATCGATCACATTTATAATATAGGAAATGTTCTATAAAGTGTAGAACGGAAGATGGAATTCAGGTGTGAAAAATAAAAGTGGAGCGATTAAAATATTAATAACAGTATATTTAAAACAATTTAACAAAAACAACTTAAACGACTTTACAACTTAGCAACTTCAACACTCTTTCTACGTTCACAATCAAAACCTTTCTGTCTTCACCGTCCAATACTTTCTGCCTCGCGCTCGCATTTTCCCCGTCATATATTCTTCCAAACCCTCGTTTCCTTTCATTCTAATTGTCAACCTTTCTCACTCCACGCATTCGGTCCCGAGCACCCAGAATTTTTCAGTCGCACTGTTTTCTCAAGTTCTCATCTTTCACGCCTTAGAAACATTCGAGCCCAAACATTCTGCGTTCGCCCGACAATTGCCCAACTGAAGTACTCTTCAGACTTTCCCAAACTGGCATCCGCTCTATCGCTTTCCTACAATAATATTAAGTCTAGTAATCATAAGACACTTTCTACAATAATTTTTGGAAAGTGATGAGAGTTTTGATTTTGCATAGTGTGTCGCTCGATTAACGAACAGCTTTTTCCTGGGCTCTACGAGATATGCTTTGTACCTCCCTTAACGCTATGGTTCGGACTTTGTTCGTACGTAATTGTATATGCAGACGGCACAGCGGTGCAAAGCGGGTTGCCTAAATTTAATGAACCTTGTGGGTCGACCTTTAATTGTTAATAACCAATTAACAGATCCTTAAACGCAATTCTGTCATTCTTGATTTTAGTTTTATTTTAACACATAATATCAATCGTTTCACTTCAGCCTATCTGTAGCTTTACACTCTGTATAGCAGCGGACAAAAGTTTAAAACCAAAGAATCAACAAAGATAAATTAATTAGTTTATAAGAAATAGTACGATAAATAACATTCGTATTCTATGCTAATCGATAAATAGTGTTCCACCATAATAGTAATAAAATTGAATAACCATAAAGCTATGTTTTACATTGTCCTCTGATTTTAAACTTTTGTCGGCTATTGTATATTCGAATAGTCGGAGAGTCGTATAGTTGCATTCAAAGTCAAAAAATCCTGTTCCAATCGAATAGTCGTGCTGCTTATAAACCAGGAAGTTGTAAGTATGTAAAGATAAATTTAAATATCAATATCAATATATGAACACGAAATGGCATTATTAAATTACAATCGCTAATTCACAACCAACTGTCATATCCTAGATGCAAACACATGGTGTGATATGCATGTTCCGTCGAATTTAACATGTTTTACACAAAATCAGACGAAACACTCCTCGTTCAAAGTATCATAAAACAGTGACAGAAAAATAGTACATCAACGTTTAGGCAGGTTATTGCAAAGAAAAAACTGATCTCCATTATAATTATTGTTTCAAATTAGTAAAAAGTATTTTTAATCTCTCGGAGTAGTTTGAATTCGCACAATATTTTTGAAGAAAGCATTCCTCGTTTTAACGAGGCAGAGAAATCTCGGAGGAAATCGAACATAAGTGTGTGAAAGTAGAAGGGTTAACCTTTAAAATGAGTTAAAAATAATTACTGTGCGACTTCTTTACACGAAATTACAATAATCCAAATGTTGCCAACGTTGCGGTCTACTGTACAAATACGAGTGGGAGTAACTGTACGTTTTCCCTTGTTAATCGTGTAATAGCAGTTAAAGGTTCTTCAATGACAAAGACTACTTACCAGTATGCGGTTATGGATGCTTAGACGGAGGTATTTTGGTAACTATATTTTGATAACTGATATTTTCATTAACCTTCTTTCCAACACTAACGACTTGCTGATTATAGCAAAACGATGAAACAATTTTATTTCACGATCCCCATTCGAAGTTCAAACTGCATTCAATAGTATTTATATTTAGCATTTATATAATTCAGTAATATTTGCATATTTCACTGGCATTTATAGATAATGTATATATTATGCTAGTATTTCTTACTTTAAATAGAAAAATTCTCCTTTGCACGTGACTTATTGCATCCTAAAATACCATATGCTCAAGCTTCATATGAAACAACACTTGAATGCAATTTGAATATGAATAGCACCTATTAATCAAGAGCAACAGAAGGTTTAATGAACAGCGAACCACGAACAAATTAAATCTATCTTAGTAAATCGCATATGACTTTTTGTAGAGGGCAGAATTGAAAATAACAAGCGCAGAATAAGCAATCCAGTTGATTAAGAACCTTTTATGTTAAGTGAGAACACGGGAGAACATTTCTGTATTGATTTATTTCTAAATAAAAGTAAGCTGAAATGAAGTTCACAACTTTCTCAAAACTGAATATCGAAAATGTACTGAAATTAGACTTCATACCCATTTGTTCCCCGTTTATCATATCTATTTTATTTTTTATGTTTCTATATTAACCCTTTGCACTCGAGGCCGTTTCGCAAGAGCGAACCAGCGATTTTGGTTATATTAGGGAAACATTTTACAGGTACCTTACACTTATTTTATATTGAGACGAACGTATTCAAGTAATAAAGTTTCACCAATTTATTTACTTTTGCATTGAATACTATTGGAGCATTCTAATCTCCCGCCTCTTCATGCGGAAGTCAGTGGTGTCCGTCACGCTCCCGCGATGAGAACGTACAAGTTGTATCTTTTATTCCTTCTCAAAATAAATATTAATATTCCTTATATAAATAAGATAAAAGGTGTTTTGATTTGATACCCAATAGGTTATGGGTCCAGCACGCTTCGACTGCGCGGGTATAACCCTTGTATTTGACGATAAGGGTTACAAAGCTTACGACACAAAGTATTGCACTATTAAAGGTCGTGTGGTGTTCACTGGTACTAAAACTAGTAGAATTTATAAACTGGATCTAGAAGAATTTCCAAAGCCAAATGAGACACTAATGTTCTCTACAGAATCTTCACATGAGCTTTGGCATCAAAGACTAGGCCATTTGTCTGCGAAGGGAATGAATGAACTCAGAAAGGGCTTGGCAAGCCGATTAACCTTTACAGAGTCAATAAATATACCAAGATGCTTACATTGCATAGAAGGTAAGCAGCAACTTCTACCATTTAATAAAACCGGACATTTTCAGCGTGCCAAGGAAAAACTTGAATTAATCCATTCTGATCTTTGCGGTCCGATGAGCAAGGCTGGATTAAATGGAGAAAGATATCTTTTAAATTTTATAGACGACTATACTAGAAAATGTTTTGGATACCTTTTAATCACTAAAGACGAGGTGCCACCAAATTTGTTGAATTTATGACCACAGTAGAGAGAGAAACAGGAAAAAAGATAAAAGGCCTCAGGACTAATAATGGCACAGAATATGTCAATCAAAAATTAAGACAAATTGTAAAATCAAAGGGCATAAAACATGTAATCACTGTAAGTTACAGTCCGGAACAAAATGGTATTACTGAAAGGCAAAACCGTACCATTATAGAAAAAGTTAGATGCATGTTACAGGACAGTGGCCTGGACAAAAGATTCTGGGGAGAAGCGGTACAAACCGCTATTTATCTAAAGAACAGGTCACCAACTAAAGCGGTAACAGGAAAAGCTCCTGAGGAAGCATGGAGCGATAGAAAGATAGACTTATCTCACTTGAGAATATTTGACTCCAGAACACAAGTGCATATATCCAAGCAATTGAGGCGTAAGCTAGACTCGAAATCAAGAACACACATTAAGCTTGATTTCTGTGAGGGCATGGAAGCGTATCATCTTTTTGACCTTGAATCTAGAAAAATCATTAAAACACGAGATGTTATTTTCATTGAACAACCAAAAGCCGATAAAAACCAAAGTTGATCGGATACAGAATATAATTTAGATTGCACGGGATTACAAATTAATGTATCAGCACCCTCGCTCAATAATTTGGATATACAGAATCTTTCCAAGAAATGTGAGAAAGAAAGTATCATAAAGGAGGATAATGTAACTACAAAAAAGAAAATGAAGATACAGACGGTGAAACAGAGGTAACTGACCATACTGGAAGTAGATATCCACAGAGGGCGCAGAAGGCAACAGTAAGGTATCCAGCGACAATATCCTAGTTTGCAAGTATCGATGAGGAAACGTTCGATGTACCTGAGACGTTGAAAGAAACATTATCGAACGTAGATGCTTCGAAATGGAAAGTAGTATTGCATAATGAATATACTTCCTTGATTAACAACAAAACGTGGAAATTATTTGTAAGACCTTTGAATAAGAAAATAATTGATTGTAAGTGAGTGTTCAAAATAAAACGGAGCACCGATGGAAGTGTAAATGCTTACAAGACAAGACTCGTGGCAAAGGGCTTTATCCAATAACATGGATTGTATAGTCGAATTGAAAATGAATTATGGTCAATTATAAAGAGACATTCTCACCTGTAGTGAGACATATGACGTTGAGAGATCTATATGCGTTGGCGGTCAAGAAAGAACTTAGCGTGGATCATTGGGATGATCGACTGCCTTCCTTCAAGGCAAACTCCATAACGAGGTTTACATGGAGCAATCGGAAGGCTTCATTCAACAAGGGGATGAAAATAAAGTGTACCAGTTATAAAAAAAGCATTTATGGGCTTAAAGAAGCCTCAAAAATTTGGTATGACGAAATAAATCAAACCATGATACAGCTGGGTTTTAACAGAAGCGAATATGAACTCTGTGTTTATCATAAGGTAGAAAATGAAACGATCATAATTTGTGCCTCATATGTAGACAACTTCCTGATCTTCTTTAACAATGCGAAAGAAAAAGACAAAATCAAGGAAGCACTATTTACTAAATACAAGATGAAGGATCTTGGAAAACTTGAGCAATGCTTGGGCATAAAAGTGATGCAAGCCCACAACAAAATTATAATCAGTCAAGAACATACAGTTCTGGACATTTTAAACAAATTTGGTATGTCACAATGTAAACCCATTTCCACACCAATGGATCGAAATAAAAAACTGAAGAAACCAGAAAAACATGAAGAAGTAAGCTCGTCTGATTTACCGTGTAGGCAATTAATAGTGTCGCTGATGTACCTCGCTGTGTGTACGAAACCCGATATTGCCCACGCAGCAAGTGTTTTGGGGCAATACAATGACTGTTACACAAAGGAACATTCGCAAGAAGCGAAACGAGTCATAAGATATCTGCGTGGTACTGCTGGGTATTTGCTCGTTTACGAGAAGGATAATTTTAATCTCGTCGGCTTTGCAGATGCAGACTATGCAGCGGATCAAAACGACAGACAGTCATACACGAGATTTGTCTTTCTGTTGGATGGAACAGCGGTTTGTTGGGAATCGCGAAAGCAGCGATCTGTTGCTTTATCCAGCACGGAGGCCGAATATACGGCATTGTCCGATGCAACCAGGGAAGCGACACATTTCAGGCAACTACTAAGAGAGCTCAAAGCACATGAAGATTGTCCGATCACCATTTTTAACGACAGTCAGAGTGGACAAAAACTCATCACCAACACAAGTCATCATAGTAGAACAAAGCACATTGACGTACGATATCATTACGTACGTGATGCAGTAAGTAATGGGATTATAAATGTAGAGTATAAGGCTACCAATGAGATGACGGCAGACGTGCTCACTAAAGGTTTAGGCAAATTAAAACATACCAATCGTATACAAGAGATGGACATTAGGGGTAAAAATTAAAAGGCTTAACTTTGTTCTTATTTATTCGATTAGTTGGTAGATTAGGGAGAGGTATTGGAGCATTCTAATCTCCAGCCTCTCCATACAGAAGTCAGTGGTGTTCGTCACGCTCCCGCGATGAGAATGTATAAGTTGTATCTTTTATTTCTTCTCAAAATACATATTAATATTCCTTATATAAATAAGATAAAAGGTATTTTGATTTGATACCCAATAAATACAACAAAATTTATAATATGTTGTTCTTTGCACGTATCAAGCCTCCCGGGCGCCATAGCAGCGCCGCTCGAGTGCAAAGGGTTTAATTCTAACAACTGACTGTCTACATTAATATACGGCTCACCTATGTTCCTGTCAAACTCACTTGTTTTAACTATATTTACAACAATATCCTTAGAAAACTAAAAGTGTTAACTGCTTAAAATATAATTAATTCGGAATAAACAACTTTGTAAATGAAAGATTTTCTCTACTACCATTTTTTTTCTTAAAAGACTTTAAAATTCAAGCCATTAAATTTGTAGGATATGAGGATGAAGGGGAAAACACACGAGTCATAAACAAATAGAAATAACAGTTTATTAAAAGAAAAACACACAAGAAAGGTTAATTTATTTAAACACGCAAGAAAAAGAATAAGACTCTGAGCGGCACTGCTTTCCGCGACTCTTCTTCTTATGCACACAAGAAAACGACTGCCGCTAAATTTGCCGGTCGCAACAAGTTTACCAAAAACAATTGACTATCGACACGGCGGCGAGCCGTGTCATCTTCGTAACGGCTATTTTACGGACAAATACAATGTATCTCCAACGGTTATTCCGTGGAAGAATCCTACAAATCTTATGTTTGAAATTAAATATATCAGTTACTAAATTAATAAGATTATATTTTATTAAATAAAGTTGTACTACATTGAACGCTTTCAAAATTAAGTGATGTATGGTTATTAAGATTACAATTAATCTAATATTTCAGTGTAAATAAAATTTGTCAGAAACAGATTCCCCAGGGGCTTCCCCCAAAATATTTCTGGTTACCATTAACCCTTTGGCCTATAACCAGGAGTTTGACTCGTGGTAAAGAATTTGTGTCATCAACAAAAGTCACGAGTCAGACTCGTGGTGCGGAATTTGTGCATAAGATGCCGCGTATTATTATTAGAACAAGCGATTGGAGTTATTCCACATCGAATATCATTCCTTTGATAATGATTATACCCTAGACCAATGGTGGGCAAACTTTTTTAATGGGGGGCCACAAAGTTTAAGAAATTCTAGAAGAGGGCCAGAATTATAGAAAAAATGCATTTTGTGTTGAAGCTTGTAATCATAATATTATAAAAACATTACAGCATTACACACAAATGTTACAAATTACCTTTTACCTTAAATAATAATTAATTTAACTTTTATTCGAAGGCCCTGCCATGGTAGCTTCACCTATAGGTTATGCATCTATTATTCTACTAAGTAGAATCTACTTTATACTTCTCGACCGTCAAAACGTAATTACAGCGGGCCATATACTATCCATGTCGATGGACCCTCGGCGGGCCGGATTAAATACTTTCGCGGGCCGTACTTTGCCCATCACTGCCCTAAACGTATTAAAATTACTATTTGTACCTAAACAGTGTTTATTATTTCACAATTCCTTTCGTTGCACTGAAATATATGTCATAAAAAGTATACATTTTGCGCCAGTTCGGGTACACAGTTAAACAGTTGAATGGCATGACGCGCGACTAACTTTCTTGTTTACTACAGCTCGCGCAATTGGCAGATATCGTCAAGGGGTTAAGTCGACTTAGCGTATTCTCCAAACATTAGCGATAAAACAAGGTTGCCAATATCCTCCGTATTCTCCATCCGCCAGATTTCTGAAATCACGTTGAATGCGTTCGAGCATGTTCCTTCCATATCACTTCCGCTGCAACGAAACTATCATGAGGACCGAACGGCCGAACGCGAAAAGCCAAATAACCAACAGATCGACAAATTTCACTAGCGGTTGAATCAATAACGTTGAAACCGAATCGCGATGCACAAAGTTTAACTTTTTCCAATCGGAATTGAAAACTATTCTCCGGTTGCAAACTTTTTCCGCCACGAATCAGCTATTTACTCGTTCACATAATCTATTACGAAGTACATGTTGCTCAAGATTCGCCAGGGGCAAATATCTGTCAAAGCTTCTGAAATTGGAGTTTTGGTTTCTTGCGGCTTACTTAAATGTTTCGAACGATATGTTGCTCTTCTGTGTGGTATCGATAATTGGTACACTGTGAACGGTTACGTAGCACTTTTAGGGGAAATAAGAAACAATTTTATTTTTGCATTAAGGTATTGTAGGATTATTTATTGCCCGAAGGGTTTATACATGAACTACTTTCAGAATTCTTTCTAAGACTGCAACTATGACAACGACGACGATTGATACCACGACTTCTGATACCTCTCTCGAGGCTTCCTACTTATTTGTCTCTGGCCTGATAGGTGGTTCCTGTCTTCGCCAATCAGGACCTTCAAAAAATGCACGCCTTCTATGTCCCCACTCCGTGCAAACCTCGGTGACGCTTTTGCACCTAGGACATCTGCTGTCCGCATTTCTTCGGTGATCAGGTTTACGGCGGCAACCCTTTATTCTTACAAACGCAGGCATTCTTTGAAGCAGCGCCGAAAAGAAAACGCGGCGACACCTTGAAGTTGCATCCGCGGCATATCTTATTAATTCCCGCCGCTCTCTCCTATACAAATGCCCTATTGATCCGTAAATTGCCTACAGTATGTTACTGTCCTGGAAGAATTACAACGCAAGTAAAAAATTGAAAAGTATGTCATTAAAAATATTTGAAACCGATTCGAGGAACTGCTTAACGCAATAAAATTTATTTTAATAATAACAGCTTTACCATTCTGCACCTATTTCAAATTCAATTCATTGTTTTCTACTTAATTTCATGGTTGAGTTATTGTTTCTTTTTTTAAATAGTATCTTATTTTGTGTTTTTAAATGAAACTGATGTGGAATACACCAGAACAAGTAATTTATTCTTTCTTACCCCAAACGTACCACATTCCTTGTTATACGAATTTTTCAGATGTGTCTTCTACATTACACGTTTGAGGTACACACTCATGCTCTTCGAACCTTAGCAAACCGATCGCATTGCCGTCTCCTTGTATAGTTTGATTATGACCACTTCCATTACGGCTTACAATTAGTTCCTTACCTTTCAACGCCCTCTTCTTATCATCCAAAATTTCCTTTCTCTTCCTTAACGGGTTATGCTCAGTTAAGAGTTAACAAAAATGGTTTTCTTTCGGAATTTTTCCTTAAAATTGTTAAGACCCTTTTCAGCCAATATTCCTGTATCTCAAAAAATTGACTTTATACTACTAATTATGTGGTAATGTATAGATTTAAGGGTTAGTATTGTAAGATGGTACGTTTGGTGTGTGTCTGGGCGTGAATGTGTGTGCGCGCGTGTGTGTGCGAAGAGATCGGTAGAGTGGGGCCAAGTGTTTTGTCTTTTCGGGTCCCACTCGATCAAGAGTTGAAGAAGTCAGAAGCTAAGGAGTCAGCGTAGAGCAAAGAACTGTGTAGTTTACGAAGCATAGGCGTAGTTTGCGAAGCATAAGCGTAGTTTGTTATTTTGTGTTCGTTTGTGTCGTTTTAGTTTTATCAAATACACGCATATTTATCATTTTATTCACTTTTCTTTCTTTTCTTTTTTTCATTTATAATAACCTTTCTTATAATTATATATTCTTTTATTTAAAAATATGCAAAGATGATTAAATTATAGTAGTTCCTCTAAATACTTTCAAGAAAAAATGTTTTCTGCGGTGCCTCACTAGGCTCACGGTTATCTGAAATCACGTACGAAGAACACTTTAACCGATAGTCTAAACTTGTCCTTGAACGAAGGATTTCTCGAAACATAGATTTCTGACAAGATAATAGACGTTCAAAGTGTATATTTTGATTTTTAGCGTAAAATAGTTCGGATTATAGGCAATAAAAACTAAAATACTCAACCGAAAAGAAATCCTTCGTTTAAGAAGGTTTTTGTATGCAATTTAAGCTGGAAAAATTTCGTACAGCTGTTTTTGAGACATCGTGATTACTGATGTTGCAAATTTTGTTTCAAAAAAGACACGTTTGAAGTTTCAATTTGCTTATTCCTAATTTTAATTTTTCAGGCACATGGAGTCATCAATTCCAGTCCCATATTGCAAATTGAGATTTCGATGTTCTCCTGATAATAAACTGAATTACATGCCATAATCCTTCCGAATTTCATAATCCTTAAAAATAGTAGTTATATTCGCCTGTAAATCTGAGTTCTTAAACTCTTAATATCTACATATTTAAACGACTATATCTCCGTCATGTTTCATTCAATTACAATAAAACTTCCAAAGAATATTTTCGAAATGCGATACTTTCAGAAACAATTTAACTCCGGGTATTGATTTATTCCAAATTCCTATCTGGGCATAATCCGTTAAACATTTTTTCAGGTTCCTTGATCCTCGATCAACGAGGTAAAACAATTACAACCTTCGACGAACACACACCTCAAAATGTTGTCCAGACACATTTGAACTAGATTAAGTTCAAGAAACTTAGTCCGGAGAGCGTTCCGCGAATGCAATACGACAGACGTGACTTGTCAGACGTGACACTGGTAAAAAGCAGATTAAGTCGATGGCAATAACTATGATATTGATCAGACGAGAGTTAGCCGACCTGAATACATTTAGATCACGTTTTGCATATCTCGGGGATATTATAACCGCATAAATGTCCGCAGCCTAAGAAATAAATATCGACATTACAGGATGCTAGAATGTTCGAACCATTGCAACGGCATGGTTCAGATACTTTCGTTGTTTTGCATAGATGGCGTGTTGAATCCCGGGAATCCTTTCGCACTCGGAGCGATTTGTTGAAATTGAAACAGGCAATTATTTCGCGTTAGAGGAGAAAATGGAACGGTTTTTTGCAGGATGAGTGAGGCGCGAAGAAAATTTGAATTACAGGTGCTTTGAGATATATCAAGCAAGCTGGGTCTTATGAATACGTTTTATCTGTGAAATGTTTGTTAATAGTTTCGTTTCTAAGTACACAATTTGTAAATGATAGTAATATTTGTTAATTCTTGCAGACAATCGTTATTCGAAGTAGAACACTATGGGATTCCGGAAATATGCTGCAACAGTCGCCGTAACAGAAACAAGCATTTTAAATTTGATATCTCTTATTCATCATGCTCGAAAAGCCAGTAAAATCATTTAATTGAATGTGCATATTGGTACTTGTGTTCGAAAAGGATGGAAGGAAACTTAAGAAATGATCACGACGAACAAATTAGTTAAATTTCCTATGAACAACGTGACTGAAGTGTACGCTTCATATTCAAAAATACAGATGTATAAAAGGTTTGTCGACAAACGAGAGATTACTTTAAGACATGATAAGTAGATCATGTATTAAAGTGAGGACAGAAATTGAAAGCATGCTAAAAAAAATTAGGTTAACAATGTTCTCTAGCATTAATATAGCGCATGAAACATAAAATTAATTGATATTATAGTATTTTAATAATAACGTGTCCACGTGAAAGTGGTATTCCATTCATTATGACAATTAATATTTTTTGTGAAATTAATTGCCACTATTACATCCAGAAGTTATCAATATTTTAAGAATCACATTTTCTCATAAAGGAATATTACTGTTTCTCGAACTAATTTAGTCATCGGGTAAACTTTAACATAGTTCAATAATTTTGTATATTTCTGTTAGAGAAAAAATTATAACTTCTGTCATTTCAGATATCAGCACAAATGCAAAGTTACTTATGCTCCTATACAACCTTTTTAATTCACGATTTAGTTAACAATTCTATGCAGCACTTAAGTAAACTAGGTTGAGAAATCGTAAGTTGCAACTACCAGAAACTCAAATCACTGTGTTACTAATAATGCTAACATTATAAATTTCCGTAGAATATAATGTCTTAAATGATAGTTCCCTGGAATCGTCAATTCAGTTTTAAATGCACATGCTTTTTTATATTTCACGTTACTCAATCTTTTCATAGATTGTAAAGCAATCGAGCAACTATGTAACAGCGTTTCTTCATAGTTTATTAAAAATACTAATAAAAAGATTAATTTATTTAATAGTTATTACCATATAATCAACTAAGAACTGTCCATTATTGCATAAATCTAATGTAAAACGTACATAAGTAAGTATCTAGTCACACTACTACATCAATCAAGATGTGAACCAAAAAATTGTTGACAAACTCGTTCATTGTAGAATAATGTTTCATCATAGCAGTTTATTGTTCCATTTTTACGATACCCAGCTTATTATTAATACAACAGCCTTTTTCAACCACTAATTTCAGCAGTGTTACCGATATTTCTAACAGTTACATTGGCGTAATTGTCTTTAGTAACGCCGCGTATAGCACCTATGCTTCTCATTCGAAAACATTTCGAAGTTAATTTTGTCTGAGTAAAATCGTTATTAAAATCAAAACAAGTTCGAAATCCCAATTATTGTTTTCGACTCGATCGACGGTCAAACGGCACCTTTTGTTGCGTATCATTTTTCCATAGAATGTTATGTCAAACTGCACTAGACGTGCAAAAAGTCTTCATGACTTGACAAATATTGCGTACTTATCATACATACTAAGACTGATGCTATACTTGCATAAGCGTATATCATTTCACGCCAGGTATAATCGGAAGTACAATGGAGGACAAAAGTATGCTTAGCCTATGTTAAATGTGGGTAACTCATACCACGAAGGAATTTTGATTTTAATAATTGTATTTGTGCGCGTAGGACACAGTAGAACGTATGTAAAGTATTCTTTCTGTCTTCAGGAAACCGTTTTAAGGGGATGGATTTCAGTCCTGGAGGTATCAATATTTTTCCATTTTTTAAATATAGCTCTGCTTACGATACTTTCTACACTACGATAATTTATTATAGTAAAAGTGGTGCTTTAACTGGCACCATTACAAAATTAGATAGAAAATAAAATTTATTGCAAACTCCCTGACAGTATGAAATCAGTTTAAATTAACCCTAATAGCGACATCTCATCAGTTTTTTAAATACAACTTCGTAATGATGCAAACTGAACCAAAACATTTCGTGTACAAAATGTTCTGCACTTACTGTTTTATAACCTTATTCCGAAAAATATTACAAGATGTACCTAAATAATGAAAAAGTTAGATTAGAAGCTGAATCAGTGGGTACAACAAGGTAAAAGACGAGAACTTACTCCCTCTTTTAGTGTTTATGGAATTAAGGAATGACAGGGTGATCTATTATTATGTATTGTAATATTTATTTATTACAAGTTTTATACAAAATCCTGCTTGCATTCTATAATTTAGAAGCATCTTTCGGTTTAATAATGTGTTAAATTCTTTTATTCACTTCAGAATGATATTCAGAGTATTACTAACTATTTCATTAAATCTTAAAAAATGTTTGTATTATATTTAGAACGCGATGCAACAACTCGACATTGTTCTGTGTATTTTCAACCATAATAACCATACAAGGTCTACAGTTTAATGACAGCATATCTTAGTGATCAATAGTTAAAAAAAATCAGAAAATTCCCGTTTCAAAGGAATTACTTGTTAAAGGAAAAATGATCACTCAGTCGAACCAAACGGTAAATGAAAACCAAATAATTTTCATTAGGAATTGAGAATTTATTCCACCACAGTCATCGATTACGTATCACGATAATATTTTTCCGGACACATAAAAGAAATTGACCTGAATAGAAGATTGAAAGAAAAACTCAATGTCAGAAAAAATCGCGAAACTGAATCAACAGAAAGAATAATTGGCCTGGAGTTCAGTTCGGTATAAATTAGCATGAAGGATCGTAAATCAATGGCAGTCGGTTACAAAATGGTAAGTTACTTATAGTACACAATCATGGAGGCGCTCGCAGACTTCTCGTCCGCAAAAGTGGATATGACGCACGTGTACCCTCCGGTGAGGTCGATACCGGGCTTATTCAATTTCATAGCGCGGTCCTTGGTGTACGGATCGTCACTAGCCTTGTAATTCAGGTCGACGTACTTTCGTGTGGTATTCCCGGCCAAAGGATCCCTTCCACATATCTATTAGTAAGCCACTTCGTTGGCGTTGAAGAACCATTTCACGACCAGTCCTTTGCTCGGCATGTCCTCGAGATCGTAATCGCAGTCCAGGATTACGAAATCAGTATCGTCGGCCTTCATTGTAGACGGTACGTTCACGCTTTTTATTAGGAGCTGCCAACATTCTGAAAAATCGCGAAAAAAGCATCATTTAGGAAAACAGTTGTTGAATAACGATCGATGGAGAAAAGGAAGGAAGAGCGACACACCTACCTTCCTTTCTTTATTTCCACGCATCACAGGGAGAATTTCCAGCGATTTAAGTCCGGTCGATTAGGTCTGGTGTAGATGGAAAAAGCAGAGTGAGATTCGGCCACCGTTCCAGGGTTAATTAGTGATAGTTCCGGATTAACAGCTGGTTTCATTAGCGTGGAGAAGTGTAATTAAATCGTAAATCCTATTTGGAAACTTACGCTATAAAAAGAAAGGCAACCAAGGGAAAGGTAGGGTGCCATTACTTTCCATTTTCCGAACGAAGATGGATTTTGTTGTTACTTCAACCATTTTTCTTAGTGCAATTCCTGTATTCTAATGACATATTACAAACTAACTGCAAGCTAGGACTAATAGCAACCTGCAGTTTAATTCACATAATATTTGATAAGTTAAGCTGTTATCGAAACTTCGATTGGACACTTTTTTAACAAATTCAATCAAGAATTTAATGCTCGCTGTTTAAAATCAATATAATAATATTGCCGGAGAACTAAATTGTTTCTTTCTAACTTGGAAAATATTCCTGAAAAGACCACTGTTAATATCAAAACAGTAATTCAAGAGGTTACTGTTCAACGGAATTAGGAAGTCATCTAATTGCTCAGAATTTTCAAGCAAACTAGAAACAAGCAGTTTTCTAAAAACCTCTATGAATCGTACATTAACATTAAATTTGCGGATGTTGATTATATACCTATTTTTACTGAAGTGAGCCAATTTGACTCGTACAATAACGTTGAAGTATTCTGCAAAAAATAGTTCTAAGTCAATTTAAATGACAGTTTTCTTACTAAAAACTTCATTGATAACATTTTTTACATATAAACTCTGTTTTTGAAATACATTTCCCGCAAACATTTTTATTACATTTAACAAAAAGGTGATTAGATCTAAAATAAATATCAATTGAAATACGTTTTACAAATAAATATCAAAATTACCTTGGTGGACCAAATCATTTGACAAAAGATTGATTTTACAAAATTATATTATTTCTCTAAAAATGCTCTGTTCTCAGGAGATGTAGAAATCGGAATGATGAAAGAGGTGGGTAGATAAGGCTTTTTAGCCTCAATTAACTAATAAATTGACAAGATTAAACATGAATGCTTACGCATCAGATGCTTTTAGAATTCTGACTAGAATCGTCTCCATATAAGCCACAAATTTCATGTGTTTAAAATGATTAACTGTTAAATCAGCTTATGAGTCAAATGGACTGATAATCGTAAAAATAGGTATAACACATTTGGCTATGCGAAGTGAAGAGCTCGGCAGAGAGGAGAAATAAAAATTTATACATATTTCATTACGTAACTAAAAATCAACTTATGTATTTAATATATTATATTATGTATTATATATAATAAAATTTTTAATGCGCCAAATTGGCTCAGTCCGTAAATCTAGTGTTAAGCACTTTTATTGTAAGTTACAGTTAACCACATTTAAACGAAGCGAGACTACCTCTTTCGTCCTTTTACTATCAAGGCTATCTATCGTGAAAATAAAACGGGAGAAGGTTAAATATTGCTCTACCAAACTGTCGCGTTGCGAAGCTCCTTTGATCGAAATGATGGCCAGAAATAGTTATTAGGAGAAATTTATTTGACCGTTATGTTCCCAGATAGTTAAACGACACTTTGGTTAATGACGGTTTCTCAGCGCCGGGCCATCAGTCTTTATTGCACTCCGCAATAATATATTTCAAATAATGAGACTTTTAGGTAACCCCCTGGGTTCTAGGATTTTCCAATGTACAACCCCAAATCACCCCTTGCGTGGGCCGTACCTTCTCTCTCCAAGGATGACTGGCGAATCATCTTATTCTTGGAGTGGTGTCCGCCCGGCCAAGGGCATGCATATATTGATAGCGCTTGGCAGGCGGACGGACACTAGTAGTCTATCATTCAACTCAAACGTATCGTTTTTCGTTTTGCGATAGCCACGATGCAACACACAAACATTTCATTTGAAGTTATCTTCAATCTATCAAGAATAAAAATCATCAATCATTTCCTGTACCAACTTTAAATATTCGAGTGTTAAGTTGCCGCTCGAAAGTGCACAACATTTTACTTTTTTTAAACATTATTAAATTCATTGTGCGCACTGTACACAAACATTAATGCAAGTTAATTTGTAAATTGTCTTTTTGCCAAGTACCGACACGAAATCAAACAGTTCCAAAAACCATTAAAATGGAAGAGAGATCTTGATACACGCAAGATTTCACGTTTACTCTTCAGTAGAAAAACAAAATGCAACCTCAAAGATACTTGAAGTTATTAGAGAAAAAAAGATTATGAATGCACTGAGTGCTTTAAATGGGATGAGGGTGAGTGCTTTAAACGGGAAACGTGGAAGCTTCAGCGTGGCTAATCTAAATCGATAAATGCACGAGAATGAAGCGTGAGACGGGATTGTAGTTACAACGAGGCGTATTCCGGAAAAATTCAGTTTGGGCTCGTTTACCGCAGGAGACAATGGGATGCGTCCCCTTGTTTACCGTATTTCATCGATGTAAACAGAGTGGCTAGATGATAATGACAGCAACCATAACAGAGCAGCGCAGATGTTTGTCCAGCATATAGTACGAAAACAGATCCAAGGATAACAAAAGAACGGAATTACACCGTTCGACGGTTGATGGAAGCGAAGATCAAGCGAGAATAGAGCGAAAGAAGAGTAAACTTCGTCGCCAAAGGGTGAACGTGTTGCAAATTGTTAAATTGCTTAAACAAAAAGCCAAGGAAAGGTTCTGTTGCAGCCTCAGCCACGTTGTTCGTGAATGGGTCTATTTTTTGATCTTACGGAGTTCAATTTAAGAATAACAGATCTTGTCAACTCCGTTTCTTCCAAGAGTGCTTTAATTTTAACACTGTCTTCCATTCTTCTTTTAGGTACATCTCTTAGTTAGGATTTTAGATGAAACTATAGTTTTAAAGTAAAAAGGAGCAAATAATTTCAAACGAACTTTTTCAAAAGAGCAAACAGAGTAGAGTAGCACAAGCTAGTGTAGAATATAATAGAACGAAGTAGAGTATATTTGACTACACTGCGAATCGTTTGCAAAATACTACTATTTAATATATCGGAAATGTGGTTTAGAAAACTAAATAAAATAAACTCTTATTTAAATTACTTTAATTCTTTATGTTGAGCGTCAAATGTCGCTCCTCGCACGTCAGGTTGATATGCGAGTGTTTGTAGAAGGCAAGGGCGCGGACTGTGTTGACTCTGGTAACTGTGTTGACAGAGTTGACTTGACAGACTAACTCAGACGCTGCCACCGACCATCATCCACTACTTGTTTCGACAAACCCGCTGATTGGTCCTTCCAAATTCGGAAAAATACCAATCAGCGAGCCTAAGTTGGTTAGGTACTCCTCCTTGAGCCCTTAGTTTGCTCATGGAGGAGGGGTATTGCCGTGTTAGTGGTGAGGGTGGTGGTGCCAGTTAGTAACGACGGAAAATTCCTCCAAGTTCTGACCGTCGGTCTTGTACCGTTACAAATGTGTGCCAGGACCCTTCAGAAATTCTCTCTTTATGACACGGCCTCGGCTATTGAGAACGAAAGAAGCGAAAATCTAAACACGTGTAGCTTAAAAATACACCGCTTCTCGCCAGGTCATTGATTTATCTTTTAGTTGTATGCTAATAAACTAAGAATATTGAACTCAAAAACAGCCTTCATTCCGCGTCCGTGTCATAAACTGTAGAGTGGCGACATAACGCTGTTGATGCATTATGTGCCTCAACACTTTATTATATGACACGAGGAAGGCGCAAGACTAACCGAACTTTACGAGCTTTATCATGAGACTGGCAAACACAGTGGTCGAAATTTCTACGACGCTATACGGGTTCTTTAGCTCTGTTGTTCTATATCTTAACGTTTTCTTACTTTCTAAATTGCCAAATATGGCTTGGGTTCTTGGAAGAAGCCTTTCAAAAAATACGTTAAGAGAAAACTGGCTTTTCGGTTAACTTTTTCTTCATAATATTTCTGTATTCAAATTCTAACATTATATTATCTCACACATTTCGGACTCATTACTAACTTAAATTGTAAAACAATATTCTGATCTTCAGTTTCAAGCTTGCCCTTTTAACAGAATTAAAAGAAACCTTATCGAATCCAAGAAAAAGTTTAAGATTTATTGATATATAAGTCTCGTAACAGATAAATGGATGTTGGATTATAATACGTACCAACTAAATTAGGAAACATTGAACTGAAACACGCGGTTAATTTTGATTTCTCCCATATATTATGAAATGCAACTAACGTGTATAGTTGTTCGAAATTTGACTAAGGAAATTTTATATTAAAATAAATAATTTCCCTAGTCTTCGAGTAGCCGGGAGAGGGAGAGTGGTATCGATAAAGGTTAATAAATTGTCAACGCTGAGCTCCGTTTATAGTGGTGTTTCAGCCCGGAACACCGTTTATTTGGATGATACAAATTAAAAAGAAGAGATATTAATGAATGTTTCTTCCCGATGTAATGGCCTGGCCTGGTTGGCGCCCAACGGTCCGGCTGATCGGGTAGGTCAGGATCTTCACCTGCGAACAATGTGGACTGTATTAGTTTTAAAATATAAATATTTATTATTTCTAGGTCCGAACCGTCGGCTTATTGCACGGCGTTCAGCCGTGTCGCGACGAGTTTTTACGACGGTAGTTAATCCTGTTAAGAGATTAAGTGTTGAGCATCACGATGCTTCAACACATATAGACCCGACGTGTCTGTGTGTTTTGACCACGTCTCGGTAAACACCGAGGATCTACTCTCTTATGTGTGTATTCGACTCGCCTATGTAATAGACGATTTTGTCGCAATACACACAACGCCTTCTTCCGCTCGTTCCCCTTGCGTGTGCGTTGTAAGGGCACACGCAATGCGTAGTCCCATTGTGGCTGGCTGCATGGACCTGCAGAAACTGCAGAGCGCCTCCAGTATTACATTCGCAGAGCGGCTGGGGCTACTCTGCGATGTTTCTACATTCTTGGTGCATGCACCGCCGGGCCTACACTGCGACAGGCGTAGCTCAAGTAGCATCGTAGCCATTGCAGTTTGGAAGGAACGAGCGTAGCTCAATCGTGCACGGATCGAGCGTATTCTAGGATTTTCTCAAGACCCCCTGTGCGTGAAAGGGCGTCCCCAATTCACTTGGTGCACGGGAACAGGACCAATATCCTCCACTAGAATACACCTGCTGTTGGTAGGCAGGTTTTTAAGAAAGAGCGTACCCTATTCTGTGGGCGTGTATCCCCTTAATGCTTCACGAATTGGACAGCAGGGATACACCGGTCAGCAATAGGTGATTATTACCGCCTTGGTCGAGCTCCGAAAATCGGAGATCTTCGACTGTTCTTTCCTCTTTTCCAGAGGAATTCAGGTACTTGTGTCAATGGACCATAAGAAACTTATGGGTGTCCATCGACGTCACGGAGCTGCGGAATGCGAAACGCACGAATGTTATGATTAAACGACAACCGCGTCCAATTATAAATTCTTCCGCTTTTTCGGTCGATGCGCGAGATCACGACAATCGTAAACGACACTTACCTTTCGACTGGACAAAATTCACTCCGTGACCGTTCCGTGTAATTTCGAAATTTGGTTTCTCGCGACGACTACACGCAATGCACACCTCGATAATTGATAACGGAGTCTCTTTTCGTCCGTGAGCGCGCGGTATTTAATACCTCACGGACGAAGTTTCTTTCTCTCTCACTCTCATGCGTAATCGCCCCTTCTCATTTCGTTATTTTCAATTTGAATTAATCGAATAACAGGCGTTAGAGTCTCGACAAACATCTTTTTTGGACCTTGTGGTTCAATGCCCTCGCGCTGGCAGACAAGGCCAAGGCGATGTTTACCGAAATCCGCCGGTTGAAGTTACCCGATTATTGTTATTTTTAATAACGATAGAATTAGAGGTCGCGAATCCAGGGGCGTCGCTATGTGCGATATCGCCCGAACCTCTTTCCGAAATGCACTTTTTTAAACAATATTGTACAATCGATCAATTAACAATGCGACCAATTAGAGCTTAATTATACCACATATTTAATATAATAAAATTCCTTCACATTTCGTTATTACGCTCACCATGAAGGATTAAATCGAATTCCTTAAGTCGATACTTTGAGTTCTAAAAGGTATAACAAAGCCTGAAATTCTTTTATACGATTAGTATTTCAAATCAGTAAACACAAAATTCCACAGGACATTAAGTCGATTCTATACCTTGTTTATGGCCATAATAAAATTATACGTAACAATTCATTCCAACAGAAACTGATTAAGAAATTACGGTATTGTCCGCTTATATGTCACCGAGATAAGCCACTATTTCCTTGAACTGCTTCTGTACATCACGTCCTCAGTTTTCCTCGATTCACTGTTTCGCATTCACTCACTGGATGTATCTTCGCGCACGACTCACAAGGTTATAACTGCTGGTTGGCCTACATTTCGTCTAAGTTTATTTACGTGTCCGCTCCTGCCTCGAGGGCTTAACAGACACGGCCCCCATGGGCGAGGGGTTGAGATACGCTCAACCAGCGCGCTCCCCGGAAAACCTCCACAGGAGCTACCGTTTCAACCCGGGAGTGCAAGCTCTCCAGGTCTCCCTCGGTGAGGGCGGGACCTTTCTAACATCCCTTCTGGCTCTGCAGGCCAGCGCCCGAGCTGGGATGACGCAGCTCACCCGCCGAGGCGATCCAGCGCCTCTAGCCTGCGATGTAGGCTGTACCACTGCCCCCGCGAGTCCAACCCATGGTTGACGACGAGGGGAGACACCTCCCCCCGTGGGCCGACTTGTCAACCCCCGCGGTACCAGTGTCAAAGTCATACTGGTCATACTCTTCGTGTGGTTTACACACTACCCATTGAGATCCTTGCAAATCTCGACCTGGTTGGGGCCAACTCGGAACGTGGGGGCGTTACTCCCCAGGGTCCACTGGGCAAACTGGTCCAGTGTCCGTCCTGCGCTGAGGCGGTGGATGTGCGACCGCCCCGCTTATTCTCCTTCTAATTTCAAACACTCTCTTCGCATACACACTCAGACACTCATACCTTTCTCTCGTTTCCAACACACCACTCACATCCACGTTTCCATCAGCACTTACATTCACTCCTATTTCATTCAAATCCCTAAACTCGCTATATATCTTACATTCTGTCAACACATGTTTCCAATCCTCACGTTCACTACCACACATACAACTTGCGCTCTCTGCCAACCCACGCTTGTATAAAAAGTCATTCATGCTTCCATGCCCAGTCATAAGAAAACATACATACACACTTGGTACAAAACACATAGATTCACCCGCAAATCTCACATTTTTAATCCACTCATACGTCAGTCTCCCATTCTCACATTCATTCCATCTCTCTTGCCATTTATCATAAATTCTATCATTCAGTAGCACTTTGTACTCTTTCACACTCCGTCCACTCACTTCCTCATTCGCGACCACGTCCTCATCACTCATACTCACATTTGCTCTTATTTTGTACATAGCACATCGCCTCTGACATTCTAGGTCCCATGGAGGAACTCCCATAAGAACCTGCATGGCTTCCGTGGAGACCGTTCTACACACATTCAGACATGCATACATCACCACTCGTTGACATCCATTCAACATTGCCCTCCCATACTTAAACCTCAATATCCCTCCCCATGCACTCGCTCCATACATGCCACATGCTGTCCACAATCCTTTATACAACACTCTCACACACTTCTTACCCAATCCCCATTCTTTACGGAGTACCCTCCTCATGCATCCAACACTATTCAAAATCTTTTTCCTGACACACACTAGATGTGGCTTGAAACCCATTCTCTCACTCATGCATACACCCAGATACTTCACCGTTTTTACATACCGCACTCTTTTCTCATTCACTTTTATACTAACCTCCCTTCTGTCAGACAAAGTACCTTTCATTAACATGCACACCGTCTTCTTTTCACTTACTTCCAAACCCACTCTCTTGCTCCATGTATCCACACATCTCATACACTCAGCTGCCAATATTTCAATCTCGCCCCTACTGAAATAACAAAATCGCGGAGATACGCTAAACGGAACGAGTGTCAGGAATGGGCAGCAAGGGTACTTGGATTAAATAAAACAACTCGAGGTCTGCTCTCTGTGAATTCCTCTGAATGACTACTTTTTACTGTTTCCTGGCCGTCCTTACACTCACAGGGTCGGGGGTCGGTCCGAAAATTACCTGCCCCGACCGTCACACCTTTAGACGAGGAGGTACAAACTATAATAATGTTTTTCCAAATCCAACACGTACGGTAGAGCAAGCAGGAATCAGATAACATCGATAATTCGTAGAAATTCAACTTTCTGGATATAAGTCACGGCTCGGTCTCGAAGCGGTGATATGGAGCGGATAATGCTGTAACTCGCATCAATCAAAGAATTGCAGATAATGCACGCCCAACATGATTGGTGATCTTACTTATATTGACGTTAGATTACGGTACTATAAATACCAACACCTGGAAGCCCAACAATAGGGTAACAACGGAGTACTCAAACCATGTGTTACGTGTCTGCCACGATCCATTAGATACAGCTTGTTGCGAAAGCACCAGGTTAGGTTATTTCGATCCTATTCTAACCCCCCAGAATTAAGGTGTCTGGACATCAGCATTCGTATCAACGTCCTCAATCCAAAGGCATTAACCAAGGCAACAAGCGACTTTCTTGTCCTGTAGAGGAAGTATAAAAGCAGAGAAAGGAGTTAGAACAGAAACAATGCCTTTGAATTACCTGTAACGTTAAGTACTGGCTAAATAATAAATTATATCGTACATACTGCCTCCACAATGTAAACGTAATAAAACAAAGACATCGCGTAAGCATTCAGCAACACGAGCACGTAACTGCTAAAGCCGGCTGCACACGTTTCAGCAGGCCTGAGAAGTACATCTGAACAGGTAGGTCTAAAACAAAACTATGCAATTATTTTGACCTGTGCAGGTGGCCGGTACAAATAAGAAAATTCGTTAGATGTTCTTGAGCTGGAATTACCTATACAGGCAGATGTGACTGAATACATTGTATCAAAAACGTCTACAACCCGTGTAGTATGCCATTCCCGTGAACAGCTGATCGGACAATGACCTTTTCTGTGAAGAATTCAGATACTTGTAAAATCTTTAATAGAGAATCGTGACGTAGTTGAATTTTTTCGTAAAGAATTGTGATTTGTGTGAATTTTTTCATAAATAACCGCGACATGTGTTAGTTTTTTCGAAGAGCATTATAATATGCGTGAATGTTTTAATAGAAAATCGTGAAGCGTACGTGAATTTCTTGTCGATATTAGTGTCAGATATTTACAGCGTCTGCATGAATGGATTATGTGTTAGTACTAGTTTGTGCCTTGGAGAAACATTAATCCCCTCTGCTCGAAAATCTCACAGGGATTGTTTTAATATGTCCTTGTGGATTGTCGAGTAGCTAGGTTTAATGATACCATTCTACGATTGTGATTTAAAATGTGTCACAGGATCATGTGTGAGTGTTGAGTGTGAACGTGCATTTCTGTAGCTGTTCAGAGGTAAGTCGTATTCCGTACGCAGTTACGACAGAGCATCACTGTGGACTCAGCGACGTTACCTACCGAGTTGCCTCGGTTGCCCGCTCTCAGGCGTCGAACGGTCCGGACTAACCGATTTTTTTAACTAGTTATAATTCGTAAACAAAGCCTCAAACGCAAAATCGTTACTCTTGATTTTCGTCTTAGAATGTCTCAGGGAGTTACTCTTTCAATTTTGGCCCAGGGCTGTCCGAACACCCTGTATATATTCCAAAATTAAGTAAACTGGTCATTTCAAGAGATGTAAAATTCAGAGACGAAATGGAAAAGGCTAATAACCAAAGTGAAAAACAAGAAATAATAGCGGAACAGAATGAAATAGATATATTGCTGTTCCCTGAAAAAGAGGAAAATGAAGAAAACAACACAAATCGAATGGACCAGAAAGAAGAGTGTGAAAGAAGACAACCAGGTAGATCCAAGATGATTCGAACAGGCAGACCAGGCAGACCGAAGAAGTCATATCGCACACAAAGCACATTAAGCAGTGTGAACAGGGAAAACAAAGAAATTCCGAGTGTTATGATGAACAGTGATAGTGATAGTGATGATGTGTTTGAACCATGTGAAGAAGATATTGCAAGCTATGCTGAAATAACGTTGAGTCAGGCAATAAACAGTGAGAATAAAGATGAGTGGATGAATGCAATCATGAATGAATTTGAGAGCTTAAAAGAATGACACTTGGTCAATTGTTAATAAACCAAGTAATAAAAACATAGTAGACTGTAGAATTGTATTAGCAAATAAGTTTGATAGTCAGGGTCATATAAGCAAGAGAAAAGCAACACTTGTTGCAAAAGGGTTTAGCCAAGTCAAAGGGCTGGATTATGATCAGACATTTGCACCAGTAGCAAAATTACAAACATTAAGAATCTTAATAGCTGTCGCAGTAGAATATGACTTACTTATAGAACAAATGGATGAAATCAGCTTTCCTAAATGGGGGGTTAGATCATGACATATATATGAGAGTGCCTGAGTTATTAAAGAATTGTTTAGAGTTAATGATAAATAAAGAATCTGGGGTATTAAAAGAAAAAGCAATGAAAATGTTGAAAATGATGAATACAAAGATAATGTGTGCTGTAAATTAAACAAAGCCTTATATGGGTTAAAACAAGCGGGCAGTCAATGGAATATATTATTAGATTCTAAATTAAAGAAGGTAGGATTAAAACCAAGTAGAAGTGATACCTGTCTGTATTATAAAAGCGAAAGAGATGTCAAATTATTTGTATTGATATATGTAGATGACATATTAATAATAAGAAATGATATAAGCGAGATTGATAAATTAAAGAATTATCTGAATACTGAATTCGAGTGCAAAGACATGGGTGCAACTAAATTTTGTTTAGGGATAGAAATTATATGAGAAAAGGAAAGCATTATTTTAAAACAAATAAGTCACATAATAAATGTGTTAAATAAATTTGGCATGAGTGAGGCAAAGGGGATTAAGACACCAGGTAATGTAAATGAAAAGTTTAAATTAGCTAGCGAGATATGCGAAAAGGAACTTCCATTCAGAGAATTAATAGGCTCCCTAATGTACTTATTCGTGGTATCTAGACCTGATATTATGAATAGAGTAGTTTACTTGTCGCAATTCGCAAATGCATATGATAAAACGCATTGGGTTGCAGCGAAGAGAATATTAAGATACTTAAAAGAGACTATTAATTATGGTTTAGTGTTCAAGAAGGGAAATTTTGAATTGATAGGATATGCTGATGCGGATTGGGGTGGAGATACTGTAGATGGAAAGTCGTACACGAGTTACGCTTTTACATTAGCCAATGCTGCAATTTGCTGGAAGTCCCAAAAGCAGAAAACTGTCGCAATTTCGTCAGCTGAAGCAGAATATATGGCAATAGCTGAAGCGGCTAAAGAGGCAATACATATTAACAACATGCTAAGCGAATTGAGTATCAATTTGCCGATAAAGATATATAATGATAATCAGAGTGCAAAGTTATTGACTGAAAACGCCATATTTCATGCGAGGTCAAAACATATCGACATCAGGTACCACTTTGTGAGAGATTCAGTGAAGAACAAAGAGTTTACACTACACTACCTGCCAACTGAATACATGGTAGCTGATGTACTCACAAAAGCGTTAAATAAAGATAAGCACACATACTGTTGTAGAGGCTTAGGGTTGCAAGCTATAAATTAACAATTAAAATACAGTGTGCCTTGAGGGGGGTGTGTTGAGAATACATGTGTATCAATGCACACTGTATTGTATTGGGTCACGCGAATGGGCCGAGTCGAATTTGAAAAGAACGGTTGACTATCGGAGCTCGGTCTTGCGTTGTACGCGTAACGGGTGTAGCCACGTGTTTGCAATAAATATTCCATTCATATATATATACCATATAAATCTAAGTGTATTTAGTATCTTAATCCACTCACGCAATTCCTAACATTCCTTT
>JAOPTO010002410.1:15958-47875 GCA_033822845.1 Tetrapedia diversipes | reverse complement strand
GACGGTAGTTAATCCTGTTAAGAGATTAAGTGTTGAGCATCACGATGCTTCAACACATATAGACCCGACCTGTCTGTGTGTTTTGACCACGTGTCGGTAAACACCGAGGATCTACTCTCTCATGTGTATATTCGACTCGCCTATGAAATAGACGATTCCGTCGTAACACACACAACGTCTTCCTCCGCCCGTTCCCCTTGCGTGTGTGTTGTAAGGACACACGCAATGCGTAGTCCCATGTTGGCTGGCCGCATGGACCTGCAGAAGATGCAGAGTGCCTCCAGTGTAGCAAACACATAGCCGCTGGGGCCTCTTTGCGTTGTTTCTACATTACTGGTGCCTGCACCGCCGGGCCTACACTACGACAGGCGTAGCTATTGCACCATAGCCCTTGCAGCTGTAAAGGAACGACCGTTGCTTCGATCCACAGATCGAGCGTATTCTGTGACTTTTTCAAGGCCCCCGTGCGTGAATTCCATCTTCACATGATGCACGGGAACGGGAGAAGTATCCTCCACTAGAATACACCTGCTGTTGGTGGGCAGGATTTTATGTAAGACGTACGCTATTCTGTGGGCGTGCATCCCCTAATGCTTTACGAATAAGGACAGCAGAGATGCACGGGACAGAATAGGTGATTATTACCGCACTGATCGAGCTCCAAAAATCGGAGATCTTCGACTGTTCTTTCCTCTTTTCCAGAGGAATTCAGGTGCTTGTGTCAACGGACCATAAGAAACTTATGGGTGTCCACTGACGTCACGGAGCTGCGGAATGCGAAACGCACGAATGTTATGATTGAACGACAACCGCGTCCAATTATAAATTCTTCCGCTTTTTCGGTCGATGCGCGAGATCACGACAATCGTAAACGACACGTACCTTTCGACCGAACAAATTTCACTCCGTAACCGTTCCCTGTAATCTCGAAACTTCTTTTCGCGGCGACACCACGTAATGCACGACTCGAAATTTTATAACGGAATCTCTGTTCGCCCGTGAGCGCACGGTATTTAATACCTCACAGGCGAAGTTTCTTTCTCTCTCACTCTAATGCGAAACGCCCTTTCTCGTTTCGTTACTTTCAATTTGAATTAATCGAATAACAGGCGTTAGAGTCCTGACAGACATCTTTTTTCTGGACCTTGAAATTCTACGCCCTCGCGCTGGCAGTCAAGGCCAAGGCGATGTTTACCGAAATCCGCCGTTTTTAGTTACCCGATTATTGTTATTTTTAATAACAATAGAATCAGAGGTCGCGAATCCAGGGGCGTCGCTATGTGCGATATCGCCCGAACCTCTTTCCGAAATACACTTTTTTAACACAGTCGTTTAAAGTGATCACACCGCTGTCCGCTGACGACATTTGCTTTCTGACCATTCGAGAACACGACATGTGTTGTAAAAGGGGGATCTCCGAAGAGTCATTCTGGCGTGTATTGTAACGAACCGCGAGGAACTTCCCGTCGATGCTAGCCATCACCGTACTCGCAAACACCATTGCAACACCCCCGGTCCGAGGCCTAGGAGGAAGAGTATTTAACAAATCCCAAATCACTGATTAGCATTATTTCCATACTCAGGAAGATCAAACAGCGAATTCTTTACTGACCCGGAAAGGCCATGGGCTCTGGTGGCAACGAAAAAGATCAGATCAGAAACTTACACGGAGCAGGTAACACCACGAGGAGACATAATCACGCACACCATTTCCTCATCTACGACTACCTTATACAACGTTAATTCCGCGTGTGAGTGTGTATCCAACAACCGACCTTGAGTTACAAGAGGCATACAATTAACGCACACTACTGACAGAAAAGCGTAATTGCTGTCCACAGACCAATAAAATAAAAATACCAGAAATAGTGCGCAAAGATTGACATATAAATTCTGATGTATCGTATTACAACGCGATCAGTAAAAGATGTAGATAAAATAGTAACTAATACGTATATAGTGCTAGTATGCATGTTGAGATTTAATGGAGCTAGTAGCCAGCCTAAGTACAGACGGATTCCGCATTAAAATTATAATATTAATGACAATGTAAACTTTATCTGAAATTAAGTAACTATACGGTTAGAATGTAAAGTAAATTCCAACATGATACGCATAGCCCTATTCTAGCCCTTTGCGGACCGGACGCTCTTTACCGTTTCGTTCCAGCAGAACCGAGCTGGATTCGCAAGTGCGTACCAGCTGGTCCATACAGATTTTACCAGTCGCTGATCCGCTTGGCTGCGTTTATCGTGGAACATGTCTGACTCTACTGACGTAACGTACGTATGAATTAGTGGCTATATAAAATAAAATTATAAAATTTTTAAGCACGAACGCAGGGAGAGATATATATAAACATTTTTTTTATTGTTTACTGTTTATAATTAACCATCGTATGATAACGTTTAAAACATTCTCCAACATGCAATACCGGTTGTCTGTTGCATGTTTCGCATATATATGAAGTTCAAGATGCATGGCTTATTTGAAATTTTCTATCCCGTAGCTCTTATCTTATTTAGTCTAGAATTGAGACATAGTGAAACTTAAATACGAGTGACACTTGATACAATACGCGACAGAACACAAAACTATGTCGAGCCACACGCGACATCGGACTTGCTAGAACGAAAAGCGATGTCGAGTGCCATCTTTGGAAGAATTAAAGAATAAAATACTTGAAGAGGAGTCAAGACGAGCTGAAAATATAAAGGAACGAGAGGGAGGCGTAGTAGAAGCACTATTGTCAAACAGAGGTAAATTATATAGTACGTCATATAATAAAGGAACGCAGAGAAATACCACGCAAAATGAACTAGGAAAGAAATTTGAAGGGAAGTGTTTCACGTGTGGTAAAGTAGGTAATTGCTAGAAATTGTAGATCGAAAGCAAAATTAGGAAGTAAGAGAATGACACAGGAAGCATTTACAGCTAGTGCACTCAGCACAACCACGCGAAAAGCAGGAATATGGTGCTTGGATAGTGGAGCAAGCACACACATGTGCTACGATGAGAAGTTCAACAATATTAACAATGGTGAGAAAACAAAAATTTATACAGCAGCAGAAAATAGTATTAATTCTCAAAGGCAGGGAGAAATAAATTTAAACATAGAAACTCCTAAAGAAACTAAAAGTGTTAAATTGCGGCGAGCAATGTATGTTCCAGAATCTAAGAGCAACTTATTATCTGTATCAAGTATTACGAGTAATTCATATTCCGTCGCATTTTATAAAAATCATGCAGTCGTGAGAAGCAAAGATGGATCAAGAGTAATAAAAGCAACGATGGAAGATGGTTTATATGTTTTTAAAGAACAACAAGTGCAATAGGCTATGATGTCTAAACAGGACAATGAGAATTTAATGAAATGGCATCAAAGAATGGGTCATTTGAACTTTGAGGATGTAAGAAAACTCAAAAAGAAAGAACTTGTGGATGGATTGCGAGACGAATTCAAGAATGACAACCCGGTATGTGAAGTGTGCATGAAAGCAAAGATTCATCAGCAACCCTTCAAGAAATCAACAAGAAGAGAAACGAATGTTCTGGATTTGATACATACTGATATCTGTGGACCATTTAAAATATGTTCGCTAGGGGGAGCAAGATATTTTGCAACCTTCATTGACGACAAAAGTAGATAAGTTGAGGTAGCGATTCTAAAGAAAAAGTCCGACATTTTCCAAGCATTTCAAGAGTTTAAAGCTCGTGATGAAAAACAAACAGGTCGTCAAATAAAGATGATTCGTAGTGACAATGCTAAAGAATATTTATCGCGTGAATTTAATGAGTTTTTAAAACAGGAAGGCATTTAAAGAGAGTTAAGTGTTGAATACACACCGCAACAAAATGGCGTAGCCGAACGCGCAAATCAAACGCTGGTAGAAATGGCACGATGCATGTTGCTGCAATCTAATTTACCTTACGAGTTATGGGCTGAAGCAGTGTGCGCGGCTGCATACATTAGGAATAGGTGCCCAACCAAAGCGTTAAACAATGTAACTCCTATTGAAGCGTGGACCCAAAAGAAACCATACGTAGGATATTTCAGAACATTTGGAAGCCGAACTATTGCATTAAATAAAAATAACAGAGGAAATAGGTTCGCAGCAAGAGGCGAGGAATATATCTTAGTTGGATATTCTCAGGAAGCAAAGGCTTATAGACTGTGGAAAAAGGGAACAAACCAAGTAATGAAGCGAAGAGATGTACGTTTCATAGAAGATATTCCAGAATCAGTGAAATTTGAAAAGGAGAAGCAATCAAAATCCGAACCGGAGTATTTAACTTACGATATGATCGAAGATTCAAAAGAACCCATGCATGAGGACCTGAACGAAGAAGAAGAGCAACATGAAATCGAAGACGAAAAAGATGAAGAAGAAATAGTAGGAGAAGAACAAGAAATCAACCAAGAAGAACAAGAAATCAACCAAGAAGAACAAGAAATCAACCAAATGTTGGAACCCACTCCACGAAACAGAGGCCGTGGACGACCCAAATTGGAAAGAACCGGACAGCGTGGTAGACCGCGAAAATTGTTTCATAACGCTAATATTGCAAAATGTCAAGAATGTATAATACCGAAAACGGTTGAAGAGGTGATGCATTCTTCGGAAAAATCGTTCTGACTAGAAGCTATGAAGCCTGAGTTAAATACGCTAAAGGGCAACAATACCTGGAGTTTGGTGAGTAGACCGTCAAATAAAAAGATTTTAAAGAATAAATGGGTTTACAGAGTAAAGCGAAACCAGGATGGAGATATTGAAAAGTTTAAAGCCAGGTTAGTTGCACGGGGAGACCAACAAATACTAGGACAGGACTATGACGAAACATTCGCGCCTGTAGCAAGATTTGAGATGTTGAGAGCGTTTTTGGCTGTAAGTGCCGAAAATGAGATGTTTGTTCACCATATGGATGTGGTTTCAGCGTATACACAGACTGAACTGTCCGATGAGGTATACATGGAACAGCCAGCATCATTTAAAGTAAAAGAACAAGAAGATAAAGTATGTAAATTACAGAAATCATTGTACGGGTTAAAGCAGGCAGGTCGCGAATGGTATAGTAAATTAAGTAGATATAAGTATTAATATAAAGCATTAATTTTATTAAGTCCGAAATTAATCCGTGCGTATATGTTGATAACTCAAATGACAGTGATATTATAATAATAATTTATGTAGACGACTCGCTAATAGCCTCTGCCGATTTTAAAAAGCTGAAAGTTGTAAAGTACTTACTAATGAAAAAGTTCAAAATGAATGATTTAGAACCAGTATAAAATATCCTAGGAATTCGTATTGAAAGGCAAGGTAAAAAGGGAAAGATAAAGTTAAACCAAAGTTTGTATATAGAAGATTTACTTGAGCGATTTAATATGAAAAATTGCTAAAATACGAATACATCTCTAGAAGCTGATGTAAATCGACAGGTAAAAAATTTGAAACCGCCAATAGATTCAGAAATTAACGAAATGAAAGAGAAACCTTATCGACAATTAGTAGGAAGCCTATTATATCTAGCAAACATGACCAGGCCAGATATAATGTTTGCAACGAATTTTCTATGCCGTTTTTGCGAAAACCCAAGAATTATTCACTGAAATATGGCAAATCATGTATTAAGATATTTTCGAGGGACAACTGAATATAGTATTATGTATGAAAAGACAAATAATTCATTACAAGCGTATGTAGATTCTGATTGGGGTGGAAATCTCGAGGATAGACATTCGTGTTCCGGATTTGTAACATTCTTAGGCGGAGCACCAATTAGCTGGGCAACGAAAAAGCAGAGGTGCGTCGTGCTTTCCACCATGGAATCAGAATACGTAGCACTTTCGAAGATAGAGAAAGAAATTGTATATTTGCGAGAACTGATAAAACACATGAAGCAATTTCAGTTTGTCTCAAAAGAGACGCAAGTATTTTGCGATAATCAAAGTGCGATTTGGTTATGTACGAACAATATATGTCGTGCTAAAAGCAAACATATCGATATACGATACCATTTTTCAAGAGAGGCTCAGGAACAAGGCCATATAAAAGTCGAGTATAAATCTACGAATGAAATGGCATCTGACATATTGACGAAATCATTGCCAAAGTTAAAGCATGAAAAATGTGTTAAATTATTGAAATTGCATACATAAGAGTTAAAAACTGTGTAAAACTTAAACTTATATTGTAATATTTTATAAAATTAGTTTGTATCGATCCGCGAATTAGGGGGAGTGTTGGAATGTGAATGTTCAAATTACGCATTCCAGAATATTCGAGGTTCTATTTTTCTTGTTCTAACGTCCTTTATATTTATTTATTTGCTGTGTTCACGTAAAGATGCTATTCCTGTGTTTTTACGTTAGTTTGTTTGTTTTTCTGTCACTTTTCCCGGCGTGTATGTTTTGTGGTTTTTCATATGTATAGTTCTTCCGTATTTTGTAAATAAAACCATCTAATATATATATTCAATTTTCTAACGATGTAAGATGACAAATTGTTTTTTAGCTACAGGTGGATCTAATACGTATCAGCTAAATAAAAATCTTCCAAGTATCAAGGCATTTACGTAACCTTTTATAATCACCCTAAAAAAGCAATTTCAGAGAAAGCATACGAATATCGCATCAGAAAAAAAACTGCCCCAAAAAGATTATTTGCCAAAACGAAAAAAAATGTAAAGCAGCACAGAGTTAGAATCTGAAAACAAACTAAAACATCTAAAATAATGACTCTCCTAATGCAGAAAATGATGATACACTGTATATACAGGGTGTTAATCTACCTCTGGGCCGAAATGAAATGGGGAGTTCTAGACGGTAAAATAAGACGAAAATCAAGAGTGACGAAATTTCGTTAAACGCTTCGTTAATTAATTATTAGCAGTTAAAGATTGCCCCAAATCGGCCAATCCGGTGCAGCGCCGTCCGTTGGGCTCGCCGCGTACAGGCGAACCCAGGATCGTATCGACATGTATTATAATGCTTACCTCGTGGGGCGCAGGAAAACTTGTTTGTCACGGGTAATTCAAAATCAAAACTTCAGTCAGTTTCCAAAATGTTAAATGACATTAAATCTGCTTACTCGCAAAATCCACAAGAGCATGTCAAATCTCGCCCATTGGGATTTTCGAATAAAGAGGGTCAATGATCTCTTAAAGCAGATAGTACACTGCTTAAAAGTGAAGCACCCACACGCATATTAAAATTAAATTAAAAACTGAGGAATAAGACTATGCGTTTGACTATTAAAATAAAACTCAAGAGTAGGACAACACGTCTGACCCCTTCGACGTTACATTTATTTCTGTTCCTTTTTTTTTATAATATCAACGGTCTCTTCGTTACCACCTCTGGCAGAACTTTGCCGCCTTTATTCAAATTTTCCTTCATTGACAGCAGTCTAGAAAATGCTTGATGCATGGCATTCTGTGAGCCGGCTCGCCTCACAAATGCCTTGAACGATTCTGCGCTAACACGGCCAATTCTGACAAGTGTCTCGTTCTCGAGGCACCCATTTTTCTTTAAACCTGCAACAAAGAAAAGGGGAACCCGGTGTCTCATTAGACACGTGAGTTCCTTTGGTAAAACATGTTTTCCCCGAATCCTTCGGTTTAAGACTGCCTTTTTGCCTCCACAAGGCCCGAGTACGCTACTCAAATTTTATTTGACCTTTCACGTGTCAACGTTCAGAAGCCTGAACTCGTAATTTTATTTCCTCTCTTTCGCTAATCAGCCCGGGGGAGTAACCCGTATATTTCTTCTCTTTCGCTTACAGCCCGGGGGAGTAACCCGTGTATTGCCTCTCTTTCGCCTACAGCCCGGGGGAGTAACCCGTGTATTGCCTTTTTATTTTTCCCTCTTTATTTATTTATTTTATTTTATTTATTTATTTATATATATATTTTTTTTTTTTTATTATTATCATTTTTATTTTATTTTATTTATTTTTATTTATTTATTTATTTATTTTTTTTTTTTTTTAACCTTTACACACAAATCACACACTGTGATTGATTGACAATACAATTATTTATTTTGCAACAGAATACTAATAACGAAACTAATACCAACTATTATTCTCTACAAATACAAATACAAATACTTGATCCACTAACACGGCACCTCAAGACGAGTTTTTTTCTATTGGATCACCGTCCCATTTCCTTAAGTGATCTTTAGGTGCAACCACAAACCGTTTGGAACTCTGGTGACGCAGTTTGTATCGGTCTCGAAGGAGAACCGTTATTATTTCGTATGGCCCTTTGTATTTTGGATCTAATTTTCCAAGACGCGTCCTCTGCTCCTGCATGTACACGAAATCCCCAGCATTGTACTTGATATTATTCCGCCTCTGTCGGTCAGACCTTTCTTTCTGTTTCAATGCATTTAAACGCAGCCTCTCCTCTGTCGTTTTACGTAGTTGTACCAGATCTATAGGTTGGTCCTCCCTAGAGTCCTGATGTTCTTCATTTAACAAAGTAACTCCAGCTGTCTGAATCTTCAATCTCGTCAACAATTCAAGTGGGGTACAACCAGTGGATTTTTGCAAGGTCGTGTTTAAGGTTAATTGTATTTTTGTTATTACGCTCGACCATTCCTTTCCAGCTACAGTTTCACAGGTCAGCATGTTTAATACAGTTGTTACATACCGTTCTGCTTGCCCGTTAGCTCTACTGGCTGACGTCGCTATGTAATGTACTTCTATGTCATGTTCCTTAAGCATGTTTTTCACTAACCTTCCGGTAAAATTTGTTCCTCGATCGACGACCAGTCTTTTCGTCGTACCGAAAAGTACAAGTCGCGGTTCCAACGCTTCTTTCATTTCTTGTGCCGTCATGTCTCTCAGTGGGCTCAGCATCACAAACTTCGTATATGCATCCACGAGCAATAGTAAATGCTTAAAACCTTCTACGCTCGGAGTAAATGGTCTCATACAATCGGCGTGCACGGTGTGAAAAGGTATAGGAATTTTCTCGATGTTGTGCATCAGTCCTTGTTTGGGTCCACTCGGTCGTTTCGCCATAATACAAACTATGCACCTATCGATGTACTTCTTAACAAACGGACTCATCCTCGGGAACCAATAGTTTCTTCTTAGGGAGTGCACTGTCTTGTCAAAACCAATATGACACTGCTCGTCATGATGTTGCCGCACAAGAGCAAGGCGGCTTCCTTTAGGCACATACCAACACCGGATCTTCTTATTTTTTTCATCTCTAACTCGAATCAGTAAACCTCTTTCCTCAGCGTAATCATTGAAATTATCACTTCCTTCGCGAATTCTTCTAAGTATTTCTTGCGTTACTGGGTCGCGCAATTGCATTATTTCCAACCAGGTTGCTTTTTCTATAACAAGGGCTTCCTTTGGATGTTCAATCGGATTTCGACTTAGGTAATCTACATGTGCTATGTTTCTCCCTTTCCGATATTCTATTTTGTAGTCGAAATCCTGCATGTAGATCCACCACCTCGAAACACGTGGCAACAAGTCCTTCTTTATGGCTGTGGCCTTAACAGCATCACAATCCGTGACAAGCTTGAATCTCACACCAAGCAAATAAACTCGAAAATATTTTAACGTATAGACAATAGCCAAGGTCTCAAGTTCATAGGAATGATACTTTGATTCATCACCAGTAGCCTTTCTGCTGTAGTAGGCCACCACCCTCAGTTCTTCATCATGGCGTTGAAACAGTATGGCTCCGAATCCAATACTACTTGCATCGGTATGTAGTTCAGTAACTCGTTCAGGGTCAAAAACAACAAGCAACGGACATTGGCACAGTTTTTCGATGACGTATTTTCGGGCATTTTCGCATTCTTCGGACCACTTCCACGTCACTCCTTTCTTTGTTAAGTTCGTGATGCTCACTGTTCGGGTTGCAAATTCTGGAATAAATTTTCGAAAGTACTCGGCCAATCCCATGAATTGGCGGGTTTGTTTGACATTAGTCGGTGTTGGTGCATTCCGCAGTGCTGCCAGCTTTCTCTCACCTGGTCTGATTCCATCGGCTGATACATTCCGGCCGAGATAATCAATATTAGTTTGTAAAAATTTACATTTTTTCATGTTCAACGAAAATCCAGCGAGGTCCAACGCCGCCAGTACTTTGTTCAGGTTCTCCAGGCCCTCTTCTATCGTCAACGAGGGGATTAATATATCGTCCATGTAGATTAGAGCTGTCGTGTATTTTAAATCCCCAAGAGCGTTGTTCACAGCTCGTTGAAACTCAGCAGGTGCATTACTTAATCCGAATGGCATCCTTAAATACTCATAATGCCCATTAGGTGTTACGAATGCAGTTTTCTCTATTGAATCTGAATGAATCGGAATTTGGTGAAAGCCCGATGCCATGTCCAGTACCGTGAAGTAGCTCGCCCTGCCCAGTCTATCAAGTTGGTCGTCTATCCGCTGTAAGGGGTACCTATTTTTGATTGTCATACGATTCAGTGCGTGGTAATCAACACAGAGCCTGTCACTGCCGTCCTTTTTTGTAACGAGTATTACAGGGCTCGCATATGGCGACACACTGTCTCTTATGATTTCATTGGATAACAAGTCGCCAATTATCTCACGTAACTTTACACGTTCACTCTGCGCAAGTCGGTAAGGATGATACGTAATCGGCACTTCACTAGTCGTTCTTATCCTCATTTGTCCAGTTTTTACGGCTCGCACTCTATTCCCCACAGCGATCAGTCCGGGATACTTTGAGAAGATGTCATGTATGTCACTTCTTACTTCGCGATGCGCATTTTCACACGTCATAGTCAAGTCGCTGTCAGTCAAATTTACTTCTGCAGTTATGTTTATTTCCCGCCTGACGATTCTTGTACCATAACGTGTCGTTACAAAAGTTACATCACCAGACGAAACTGAATCTAGCCCTAATATAGCTTCGTACCCTAGCTCCGCGTCCGGTACTACATAAAAGGTTACTTCTAAGCAGATGTCCTCGCTCTCTACCATTAAAGTAGTTTGGAATCTCGCTTGAAGCACACCAGAAGCGACACCACGAAACGCGGCTTCACACGGCTCACAGTGTCCTCCGATTCGTTTCACGACATTTTCTCGCATTATTGAACACGACGCTCCAGTGTCAATCAATACGGATACGATACAATCGCGAATGACTAAGGGTGTTGTTGGTAACCTACTAGATTCAAACGTATTCACTTCTCGCTTCTTATTAAGGCGTTGCTTGATCCAACACGAGTCAATATTATGTCCAATTTTTCGGCAATGTGTACATTGCTCTCGCTTAACCACTTCGGTTTTCACGTTACCGGTCCTTGACATACCTGGTAGTTTATCCTCCCGCGTACGGCAGTCTTTCCGTATGTGCCCGACTCGATTACATCGATGACAACGTCGTGGTTCTTCCTCGCGCTTCCGACGTTTCACAGTTTGCTCAACATTTTCTGTGCTCTCACCTTTAGAACTTTTCGGCAATGGTCCACACGACGACAGCAAATCATTCAATCCTGCCAGACTCTTGTTTGCAAGCGTCTTGACGCCCATTCGAACATTCTCTTCACAAATTCCATGGATTACCAATTCCACCATTTCCTCTTCAGTGATAGCAAGCCTTGTTTTTTCGAATAAAAGAACTTTGTCCATCGCATATTCCGCATACGTACCGTATCCTTCACTCGTGAGCGACGCGGCCTTTAACAAATCTGCCCCAAGATCGCGACACTTCGGAAATGTCGCTAGCAATTTCCTTTTTAGATTTTCCCAAGAACGGGCGACAGGAGTCCACTTTTCGTATAATTTCTTCGCTGGGCCGGCAAGGAATTGAGCAGCCTTTTCTATTATTTCATGGTCATCCCAGTCTCGTTTTGCAGCAGCTTTGTCCACTAATTCACACCATTCGTTCGTTTCGATATTTCCCGTTGCCGGATTAAAAATCGGAAGCGTGACCCTGTCCCTTTTACTTTCTTCGTCACGACTACAAGCCATTCCGTTCTTTTACACTTTTAATGGATGTAGGCCAATCCCACTTCTGATATTAAAATTAAATTAAAAACTGAAGAATAAGACTACGCGTCTGACTATTAAAATAAAACTCAAGAGTAGGACAACACGTCTGACCCCTTCGACGTTACATTTATTTCTGTTCCTTTTTTTTTTATAATATCAACGGTCTCTTCGTTACCACCTCTGGCTGAACTTTGCCGCCTTTATTCAAATTTTCCTTCATTGACAGCAGTCTAGAAAATGCTTGATGCATGGCATTCTGTGAGCCGGCTCGCCTCACAAATGCCTTGAACGATTCTGCGCTAACACGCATATAAATCGCGATTGTCCCGTCCGCGAATATTTACTTAATAATACACTCGCACCGCGATTGTCCCGTCCGCAGGGTCCACAAAAAGGTACACAACACACGTGCACGAATCAGTGATAATTTATATCACCACTAAAATGTATTCTTTTCTCTCTTCTTTTGCATTCTCACGACAACACCACATACGTGTGGCATAAACACACTCATAACTATATTTTATTCAAAACTAAATAAAATAAGCACTTATTTAAAAGAAATTAACTGTACAACACCAGGAAGGTGCAACTGTAACCCAACTTCACGAGTTTTGTCATGAGACTGGGAAACGCAGTGGTCGAAATTCCTATAACCCAATCCGGGTCATTTATGATTGTATTTTAACGTTTTCATGTTTTCTAAATTGCGAAATATGCAACAGACAACCGGGATTGCATGTTGGAGAATGTTTTAAACGTTATCATACGATGGTTAATTATAAACTGTAAACAATAAAAAGAATGTTTATATATATCTCAACCTGTGTTCGTGCTCAAAAATTTTATAATTTTATTTTATATAGCCACTTGTTAAATCATGAACGAATAATGCAGTAACTAAGAGATTGGAAGAAAAACTTTATTATCATTTAATATAATTATACGCTCGTTAACAAACCACCTCTACGAATCGACATCTCAAGAACGAATAGCCCCCCGACGTGGTCATGGCGTAGGACATCATAACCGTCCTCGACAATTGACGAGCGCCCGCCGCAAACATTATACACAATAATTCGGCCGTTGTGCCTGTCGAAACGCGCACGGCGCGTTCGTCTTTTTCTTTCTTTATCCTATTTCTAACGGCCGTTTCTATTTATAACACCACTAATTCATACGAACGTTACGTCAGTAGAGTCATACATGTTCCACGATAAACGCAACCAAGCGGATCAGCGACTGGTAAAATCTGTGTGGACCAGCTGGTACGCACTTGCGAATCCAACTCGGTCCTGCTGGAACGAAACGGTAAAGAGCGTCCGATCCGCAAAGGGCTAGAATAGGGCTATGTATATCATGTTGGAATTTACTTTATCTTGTAACCGTATAGTTACTTATTTTCAGATAAAGTTTACATTCTCATTTATATTATAATTTTAATGCGGAATCCGTCTGTACTTAGGCTGGCTACTAGCTCCATTAAATCTCAACATGCATACTAGCACTATATACGTATTAGTTACTATTTTATCTACATCTTTTTCTGTTCGTGTTGTAATACGATACATCAGAATTTATATGTCAATCTTTGCGTGCTATTTCTGGTATTTTTAGTTTATTGGTCTGTGGATATCAATTACGCTTTTCTGTCAGTAGTGTGCGTTAATTGTATGCCTCTTGTAACTCAAGGTCGGGTGTTGGATACACACTCACGCGCGGAATTAACGTTGTATGAGGTAGTCGTAGATGAGGAAATGGTGTGCGTGATTGTGTCTCCTCGTGGTGTTACCTGCTTCGTGTACGTTTCTGATCTGACCTTTTTCGTTGCCACCAGAGCCCATAGCCTTTCCGGGTCAGTAAAGAATTCGCTGTTTGATCTTCCTGAGTTTGGAAATAATGCTAATCAGCGATTTGGGATTTGTTAAACACTCTTCCTCTTAGGCCTTAACGCGGCCGCTGAGATGGAGTATAACAATGGTGTTTGCAAATGCGATGATGGCTAACAACAACGGGAAGTTCTTCCAGGTTCTTACCAACGGTATTTCGCCCGTTACAATACACGCCAGAATGACTCTTCGGAGATCCCTCTTTTACAACATTTGTCGCGTTCTCGAATGATCAGAAAGCAAATGTCGCCAGCGGACAGCGGTGTGATCACTTTAGACGACTGTTTTTCCGAATGTGATTGTGCGAGTGTACTCTTTACGAATGATAGATGTTACGAATGCTAGATTTTTACGAGTGAATGAATGAATGCGGCGTTTGTGATTGTCTGCACGTTTTTCAAGCGCGTTTTTGTATGTGATTCGCGGTGCCGAAGTGACTCAGATTTATATGGAGGAGTTCGACTGGTCACTCATCCATACCTCAAGACGATACGCTAATTGGTTAAGGTCGAAAGATTAAGACTCCAATCAGCGTATGCGCTGAGTGCCACCAACCCCCGTACTTGTACGCTTAGCACGCGTTTCGAGAACGAGGTTGGAGTGAGCCATTTAGAACGGCAAGGTTTCCCGAATTTTCGCAACGAAGGGGAACTTTCCTCCAGGCCAGTGTATCTGACGCATGCGGGTATCGGCTGGGCGCCTTTCGGAAGTCCCCCATTTATGACAAGCTGTTGGCTTTTGTGGAATAACGGTGACTTGAAAATTAAACTATTGTCCCTCTATGTACGTTAAGAGAGTTCAAAAAAAGACGAAAATGCTGAAGCTGCTTAATCCTTAAAAATGGCAATACCGGCACGCTAGTGTCAATTATATTTCAAAATCATCTTTGATACTCCACTTATAGAAAACTGGTTGATATTACATAATATTCTTTTTTATACTAAATAACACTTACGGGATAAAACCGACATTTTATGCATTAAACATAAGCATAAACAAAACCTCAGTAGTTTATAGTCTCCAAATTTTACATTTATATGCATATTGAGATAGGGTCGCAATTGAAAGCTATTCCTACTACTATGGCAGAGTGCGTGGCTAAGGTTCAGAACGTGCGGCCCGGGTGGGGATGGGCGTCCCGACCCCTCTTTGCCCCTGTGCCGTGTCGTGGGACTTCAAGTGAGCGGAAGACCATAATTGAGTCGGTGAATCGGATATTTAGAAATGGCTAAGGGACAATGCAGTGAGGTCGTTGGGATTATCGGAAGAAGGAGGTAAGGGACGGGAGTTGACACTGCTTCAACTTCCATTATAAAATCAATTCGGGTGGAATTAATAAATCACTCATGTGATGATTATGTGGTAGTAACATCGGATGTTACCATTGATTGAGACATGTTTTAACCTACAACCAACTCGCAATGTGCCTTATAAATTTATATAGGGATTTAAATTTAACGGTTCGCTTCTTTTCGGCAATTAAATTTTTCGTTTTACGCATTCTATTTCTAACGCAGAGATACCTCATCGAATTTCTTTTATTATTACTAAGTGAACATTTTGAATCGCTTGCTGTGTTAGTTCGCTGCGTTGCTATTGATTTTATTTCTTCAATTGTTTGCAAAACGTAATAGTTTACATAAAAACCTCTTTTGAAGATACATGCTGTGTAAGGGAACTTATCGTGTTCGTTCTGCGCAATCTGATTCAAACATCGCACAGTTATAAATGGGACGCAAGCGGTTCTGTGGGTTACCGTATTCGGTTCAAAGATTTCAATTGCATCATCTATGGAACCGCGCCATAAAATTGTTTAAAAGGCTCTGTCATCAAGGTGTACGTTAATCTGCCTAACCATATGCTCAATATCTGCCTTCAATACAAAAACATGAGGTCGAAGCGGAAGAAGTCTATCCTCGACTCATTTATAATCGCGTGATACGGTAGGTAGTAACCCTTACCGTATCAATGCTTACTGACATGTGTCATATGTACTGATGTGATGTATTCTTGCAAGAACTTTTCATAATAATCCAAAAGACAGAGATTTCGTTGAAACTTGGACTCTGAAGCATAAAATCATTTCAATACGAGATTCACCAATGCGCTTCTTCCGTTGAGTAAAAGCCAAACGTACCATATATCTTCCATTAGAATCTCGGAATACAGTATCAACAATGATTTTCACAGTCTAATTCTTCCTTTAAAAAGTACTGTTTTACAGAAATTTCCTTGATCACACCACTCTTACACGCTTGGTTCTAGAGCACCGTGACAACCGGGTCGAAACACCGGGCACGTGCTCCTCCTAACTGAGTGAGTAAAGAAATCATGGAAGTAGTGATATTTCGCCGACGATGTTACCATCTCCCACTTATGCTACACCTCTCATGTCTCATTACAATGTCAGACTAGAGTCAAACTCAACTGGGTCTTCTTTCCCCGCTAATTTTTCCAAGCCCGTTCCCTTGGCAGTGGTTTCGCTAGAAAGTAGATAGGGACCTCATCATCATCATCATCATTTCAACCTCAGCTATGCTGCAATCGAGCTCTCGCTCATGGCAGCCTTGGTTCTGTTATATTCATTTCGTTCTCGTTTAAATAGCTGGGTTCTCCTTTAGAGCCAATATACTCCTTGAGCATTGATTGGCCCTGGAATTCAACTCGATGGTTTTATTGTTTTTAATGGTCTCTTAGCCACCGGGTCACTCAGCCAACAGAGTTCGCCAGTGTTTCCGTCCCATGACAATAGGAGGCGGACCCAATTCTACTTTGTGTATTCATATTTTCTATATATTTGCTCCATTCCAGAATTATGTGCTTGGGAACGGAGTTAAATTTTTGAAATGCCGATTTTATACTTATCATGCTGGTTTTGTATTCTAGCCATTGTGGACTCTGTACGCCTCTGATACTTTCGTACAGAGGGCAGCTCCCCGGAATATGGTCCACAGTTTCTTCGCAGGCATTGCACAGCGGACACGTACTCGTGGTTGTGGCTTTCCTCTTATAGAGGGATGCACTGAATGGTCCATAGCCGGTAATCAAGTACACACAGTGTATTCCCGGCCAGAACCATTTATTTTCGGACTTAAAATCCACCAGTGTGATAAACTCGTAGGTCGTTCGACCATGAGAGTTGTTATCCAACCTCTCTTGCCATTTTTCTCTAATCACTTGGTTAATCGTTCGATATTCTTCTTTGAGGATCTCGAGTGTTAGTTCGTCTCGCTTTTCATAGGAATATCCCTTCCGTTGTACCGCTAAGTTTTTACGAACTCGCGTACAAAGCCCTCTTTTTATAATCTCTAGGTCAATTGGAAGGACTCCAGCGATGACCTGCATCGTTGAAGTGGAGGTCGTTCTGCAAGCGTTCGTCATTATTAGCAAGATGGCTCTTTGAGCGGCAGTAATGTGTCTTGAGACATGCGGTTTATTAGCTTTTTCCGGCCATGCTGTGACACCATATGTAATGATTGGCAAAAATACCGCCTTATAAAGTATATTCACAACTTATATACTTATATAACATATATTTCACAACTTTGTTTCTCACATACTTTGCATGCTCAAGAAAGTTCATGCGTTTATCTATTATCACACCAAGATACTTGATGTGTTCAACATATTTAATGTTTTTGCAGACCAATTTTAAAATTGGTTGCCTGTCTTTCTGAAACTTGCTTTTTAGCATCATTGCACAAGTCTTATCGAGGGATATCCTCAGCTTGTGCAATGTGCACCATTTTTCTGAGATCTTGAGTCTTTTAACCATGGCGGGCCACCATGGGTTGTCAACGGCCCCCTCTATGTCCATAGAGAGGGCCAGAATATATTTCTTATCGGGGTTTATGGCCCCTTCTCGAAGTTTAAGAAGGGCGTCCTCAGTGGAGCAGTCTTTCTTGAATCCAAATTGACAATTGAGGGCTAGGCCCTTGTCAATATATTGCTCTTGAATTCTACTTACGATTATCCTCTGAATGCCCTTCCCCAGCATTGAGAGGAGAGCAATCGGCCGATAGGAACTCGTCTTCATCCTGTCACGAGTTTTGTCTTTTAGGATTAGTCGCAGGCGAGCCTGCTTCCATATCCTAGGAAAGGTTTCGTTCGAAAGGCAGTTGTTATACAACGCCAGTAGTACTTCCCCGTAGCACTTGTTAAGGTGCTTCAGAATTTCTGGCTAGACCTGGTCAAGGCCTGGGGCTTTCTTATTTTTACACTTTCCGACGGCTTCGTCGATTTCTTGTTGACTTATAAGGCGTTCGAGGTTGCAACTTCTGTAAAGTGCGATTTGCTGCTATATCTCCAGATCTACCCCAACATCTGGAGAGCAATTACCGTCTTGAGGAACGACCTGACTCATTATTTGCTCGATTGTTTCCCTCCAGGATAGGGTGAAACCTCCGTTCGCTAACCGCACAGACGAGACCGCCTCGTCCGCGGTTAACTTATCACGGCAGTTTTGTACACGATGCCCTCTTCGAGGACAAAGTTCCTCCAGGAGTCTCGCTTATGTTTCTTGATTTCAGAGGTGTACTTGTTCTTTGCTTTTCGATATTTCTCTTGAACGTGTTCGACCTCGTCCTGGATGTTCAACCTCCTAACCCGGATAAGCTCTTTCTTACAACGGTTGACAATTTTTCGGAGGATGGTCAGTTCCTCACTCCACCAGGGTACCCTGATGGGTGGTTTACGATTCAAAGGAATTGCTTTGTCGCAGCTCGTTCTAAGAGCACTTTTCAGGGACCCAGCAGCCGAATCAAGGGTGCTGGTCGTCAGGCGTTCTAAGAAGTCGTCGTCGAGTGTTTCATCGTGACAGGCCTTCAGGTAGTTCCAGTCTGCCTTTTTCAGATTGTAACCAGACTTTTCACTTCGTCTGGCCACTACACCTCGTTTGACGCACATGAGCTTGATTTCGATAAGACTGTGGTCGCTCACGTCACAGTCTTTTGATACGTTCCATTCTATGTGCCTCCCCAGCAAGCTGGGGGTGATCAATGTTAAATCTATGTTAGACTCGCCTCTGGCTGTCACAAAGGTCGGGCTGGCGTTCGATCGATTTAAGACCTTTCCCCTGTCATCAGTAGCGTTCGAATGCCATAGAATGGATTTCGCATTGTCATCAATAGTCATTATTATGTTCTTGCCTCTCAATCTGTTTAATAGAGTTTCAACCTTCTCGAGGATGTGCTCTATCGCAAGTGAATATTTGCAATAGGCATTAATAATGTATATTTCTTCAAGCCCAGGTTTGATGCAGAAGCACATGACATGTGCTGTGTCTTCAAGTCCTACTTGAAAGACTTCGAGATTTTTGTCTGTTACTACAGCTGCAACCCCACGGTTCTTGCAGTTCGGTTGCAGTAACGTCATTCGACTCGAATAACCCTTGACTCTGCCTTTGTAGGCATACGGCTCCTGAAGACAGAGTACTTGAGTAGTCCCTTCCTCTAATTTCTTTAGGAGGTTGGACGCTGCAGCAGCAGACCTCTGGGCGTTGATTTGTGCGAGCGCGATCATCACGGGCTTAGCCTAGATCTATACAGCTCGACTTGACGGACATAGACCGGGCAGGTCTTAGACATGACCAAAAGGTCCGTCTTTTCTCTCTTTGCCCTCGTGGAGTTTATGCACTTGGGCTTTTCTTTCTTAGATTTGCAGCCACCATTTAGGTGACCGCTTTCTCCACATTTCTGACATGTGGCCTTTTCAGTCTTGCATGCCTTGGCTACATACCCGTAACCATGGCACTTAAAGCAGCTGGTTACGTTTATGTACTCTCGGAGTCTATAAGAGCTCCAGTACATATGGGCTTTACCCTTGGAGACCATCTCCATAAATCCTGGTCGTGGCATTTCCACGATCCAGTTCTTGTTTTTATTTTTAGTAACGAAGCTATGCCTGAAATGGATGGCTTCGTTAATATTCTCTTTTTTGGTCTCACTCTTTGTCGGAAAATTCTTCGTAAGAAGATCCTCCTTTAGATCATCGGCGATATATTTGCAGTCCACATCGTAAATAATTACGCTGGGACTCAGTTTCTTGGGCTCCTGAACTCTGAGCCCAACTTTGACCAGCGAGTAGCTCTTGATTATGTCGGCATCCTCTTTGGTGCTTAACTCAATTATTACGCCCTTAGAGCGCATTTGTCTTATGGATTTTATCTTTAGCTTGGACGTCTGGGGCCCAAGCTCTTTCGTGGGAGATTTTTTAATCTCCTCACTGGTTCTTTTGTCGGTGTCCTTACTGGGGCGGATCAGCAGGACATCCGTTCATTCTTTCTTGGTAGCGTTAGCTACCATTCCCAAGGGAGCTACTACACTTTTAGATGCGCTTCCCGCAGCGCATGCTTTCGCATACGACTGCGGCAACGCCAGATTTGCCTTTATGGCATCGTTTTGCGCTTTGAGCTTCTCGTTCTCTATAATGAGTTCGAGAAGCTTCTTCTCCATAAGGCCCCATTTGGTCACTACGGTTTTTATAATGGCTAAATTGATTTTATTGTCCTTGCTCAATAGAGCGGATTCGTGGTCTGACCTCATTTTCTTTATCTCGTTGAGGTGGGAGCCGCTACAGCTCTCCACCTCCATTGCTGACCCTTCCGAATCTGTTTGCGTCACTGGGGTAGAGGTCCCCCTTAGCCATTTTCTTTTAGGGACACTGATAGACGCCTTCCTCGTCGCACCAGCGCTCATCTCTGTCTCATCATCAGAGGACCTGGTAGTGGTCAACTCCTCTTTGCTTACTTCTTTTGTTGGTTTGGGTTTATTCATATTTAAGGTTGGGCCCGCTTCAACATGAGAGCATCTATGGGCCCCAAAAACAATGTATGAAAGGAGGTCGATCTGGGCAAAGCATCGTTACCCAGACAAGCCAATATACCACCGGGGATTAGCAGGTTCCCGGGGACTGGACGCTAGTTACAGATGCACCCATCTGTACACGCTACGGCGCCTAGTCTGTCTCGTGCCCCGTCGCCGGGCCCGCACAGCTTGAGGTTAAGGATTTTTTTATAGAGGCGCCCATCCTCGGGGTTCAGCCGGCTAAGGCAAGACTCCGCTCCTGCGAAACATGACCACAGGTTTACGGTGTGTGCGTCACTCAAGTAACCTCGGGTGCGTTAGGCCCGTACTGCAACACCGAAGCACTGTCATGCGACAGCCAGCGCATCAGCAGCCCCTGAGGTTTCAGTTCTTTCTTTCGGGGATCCCATTTCATTCGTGGACTTTCAGTCATAGTTTTCCTTTCTTTCCTTCCTTTGTGTCTTGGCTACTATTATTTCGCCTTGGTGGCCCCGTCCACCGGTCGACGATATCTCTCAAAATTGTAGATGCCCCAATGGAGAGCTGGATGGCGGCTGTTGGTTCCACCCCACAGGGACCCTCCTGAGGATCCCTACGATACACGTTCATCACCAAGCCTCACGTCGTAACAGAGCACTTGATGCAGCGAGCTTCGCAGGGTGACGGCAAGCCTGTATATCTCGAGCACTATCCGGTGTGTGCAGGGACCGGTCATCACGAGATACAAGCTTTTGGGCTAGAGCCACTGACGGAGTCCAGTTACTCCCCCCCGAATGAACGCTTCACGGCCTCAGGCCAGCAGAGACGAGCTCCCACCAACTCCCGTGAACATCTACAAGTCGAGGTTACCTCGTCTATATGCCCCGTGAGGGGATTTGCCACTTACTCTTTCGCCCTCTGTATCGCACAGAGGCCCAGGTGCACCGTGTGGAGGTGAGGTAAGTGGACTTTAACCGGAGCCAGCCCGCTAACTTCGCCGAAGTTCTACCTTATTGTAACCTAAAACGTACAATGGTGAACATCAGCTTCATCGTGGTTTCCCAAAGGGATGCCGGTTCCAGCCTCATACACCCAGTAGATAGATGCATCGGCCACCCCACTGGGTGGAAGGAGTACCTTAAGACTTTTGCTCATACCTCCCGTCCCCCTCCTCAACAGGGGAAGGGGACTCCACCGACGGCATCACCTTACTGTCGGATCATTCGCCCGAGGATTGAAGATTACAGCTTGACTCTCCGCGTTCCTGTGTAACGAAGTTTATTCTTGGGTTGTATTATGGTAGGGGACAGCCACAGGGACTGCACCACCGCCACACAACCCTTGGTTCGCCTGGCCATTCCCTTTACCTACCCTCGAAGGTAGGTGAGCGGGCACCGGTTAAAGTAGGAATGGTCGACTACGAAATTGGCCCTATAATTTCGAAATAAATTACGAAAATTACAGGACCTCCTTTTCCCTATGTTCTAGAGCCCAGGTTTCGTCGTGGTAACGCAAATTTATCATCAGAAAATCAGAATTTAGTTCTTCGCCCACAGCGGGGATTGAACCCGGGACCTCAGCGTTACGAGTATGACACCTAAGCTAATAGACCACTGGTCCGCTTAGTAGATACGAACAGAGGGAATCTCGTTAATCCATTCATGCGCGTCACTAATTAGATGAGGCATTTGGCTATTTTTTTCTTTTTTTTTTTTAATCGGACTGTGATTCTGTAAACAGACAATACACTATCGGACATTATGCCTGTAAGCCGGCAGCGCTGTGAGGGGGGGGGGGGCAAAGCTAGAGACTGCTCTGAAGTTCTCAAAAGTAGTTCCTTATCTAACACCGGTTCTCACGTGACGGCGGGTTGTGCTCGTGCTCGCGTTGAATGCATTAAAGCAAGCTGTCGTACCTGCGATAATCCTGCACGAAAGAACTTTCAGGTTCTTCAACTTTAATGCCTGCACTTCCATAAGCTCGCTGGTGGATTGCGGGCTCCAGATACCACGCCACGTTAGAGTGCACGAAGTACTCTGCACAACATTGCAGGTATATCTTTCCTTAATTAGCAGAACCAGATCTTCTTTCTCACCATACTAATCCTTCTAACGCCTATGCGTTGTAACCAGGCAGGACTGCTTACTAACTACCTGGGCGTCTATTATCACTGCTTTGTTATCCTTGACGGCAACCAGGTCGGATTTTCTGAGGCCAACATTTGTAATGAAATATGGTTCGGCAACAACGGCGTATCCAACATTTCTAAGGTTGCGCGCCAAGTAGCTTGTTAAGGCGTTCTGCCTCGAGATACATGTGTGATACGATCGGTGACAGTTCTGGACCACGTGGCTTAGGGTCTCTGCAGCTAGACACCCAGTTCGACAGCTTCTATTCGGCGTACTTGCCGCGAGAAGTACGTGACCGTGTAACTAAGGCGTTAACTTGCGCACGGCAGGAATTTACAAAATCCCTGCCGGTCAAAAAGCGCGTTCCATCACCAATCCAATCGGGTTGGCTCTTAACCTGCCTTGAGTGTTTCAGAGCTGCACCGTCGATGGAGTTATGTAATTTCTCAGCCCACCGGTTAGATATTTTACCTTTCGTGTCCACTACTATGCCATGGTCTACAAGTCGCCTATTTGCCTTTCCAATTTCATCCGCGAGAAAGGATCCCGGAGCTCCCGCTCTTGCTAGAGAGGAGAGAGACAGCCGTTTGAGGCGATTATGGCGTAGTATTGGAGCAATCCACCTGACAGAGGGCAGCCCGAGGCCACCGTCTCTTATGTCACTATGAAAGTAACCGGTGGGTGTATCATGCGGCAGACACAACCATTTCCGTAATGCTGCACGAGTCAAACGATCGATCTGGTTTAGCACACCGATGTGGATGTTACCTAGTGATAATAGATGGAAGGTACTAGGTATGACATACACGCACAGTATGAAAAGCCGCTGCTGTGGCTTAAGGAGAGCCTGACTCAGCTTCCCTACATCTTCGGCAATTTTAGATGTCGGATTACTGGAAAGACGACCCTCCGGTGTAAATGACACGCCTAAGTAAGTCCATTGGTCGGACTTCCGCAAAGCAGGCAATGATCTGTCACCGACTGTAAATGTTACGGCGGGATCGACTACTGCTTTCTTCATATGCGGAACGGATTTAATCGTCAACGAGAAGGACTTTCCTGTATTAAGATCAAGGCCCGAGGACGATAAAAACGCGGAGGTATTGTCCAATAATCACTGTAGGCCAACACGTGTCGAAGACATAAGGATTACATCGTCTGCGACGGCTGCTGCGTTAACCTTGACTCCGTCATTATCTGCGCCAATATCTGCTGGGAGATTCCTCAGTAGGCGATCCAAAACAAGGTTGAAAAGGTAAGGAGATAACAGATCACCTTGTTTCACTCCGCGCTTCGGACGAATGGGTTCAGAGAGCCATTCAGCGCAAGCGAATCGAGTGGTGCCCTTAGAATAAATGTACCTTACGTACTGGGCAAAAACAGATGGCACACCAGCAGATATCAAGGTGTCAAAGATTGCGTTATGGGAGACGGAGTCAAAAGTTTTAGAAACGTGCAGTGACGCAAGGAAGAGAGGCTTGAATCTCTGCATATAATAGCGCAGAGTGAAGTCCAAGTGAAAGACATTTTCAGCACAACCATCAGCTGTACGGAAGGCGCGTTGACGTTCATCAAATGGGAGGTGGTTAGATAGCCTTCTAGCAAGGATTTTATGAAAGCTACGCAGAATCACTGAGGATACCGATATAGGCCTAAAATTCTCGGGAAGATGAGCTCCGGGTTTCTTGGGAATAAAAGTAGTCCAGGATTCCAGAAGGAATGACGGGACTTTCCTAAGAAGTAAGAAGAGGTTCAAGATTTTAACAAGAGCTACAGGTGGCATCCTCCTTAAGAGACTAGGGGAGACACCGTCAGGACCCGACGCGGTATCTTTCTTCAGATAGGCACGGGCTACCTCTTCAGACGAAATCGGTTTCCAAAGCTGTGCTAAGGTCTGATCCCCGGCTTCAACACCGGGAGAGACCGATGTTTCAGCGCACATGATCGCTGACCAGTAGCTGATCATATCCTCCTTAGCCGGGTAACTAAGGTTTGTAACAGCGTTGATACACTCCAAAATGTCTTTAGCGCATCGTGACCGATTCTTTTTCCATAAATCTTGGACCTTCGCATAGTTGACACGCCTCAATCTTCGAGTCGACAGATGTTCGTCGAGCGCAACTGGCTTCATCACAGACTTCCGTGGTCGAGGAGTTGGAAATATCGACCGTATATACAAGCAGAGTCTTTCATACGTCTCACCCCTGGAACTCTTGTGTATGTCCAGGCATATTCGATCCAGGACATCCTGATGGAAGTCGGTGCCACGTGCAGGTGGTAACTGTGAAATATAATCCACGATCTCTTGCATCAGGTGACATTCATCATTAGGTGTAGCGGCTTCAGTAGGTGGCGAAGGTGACTGGACACGAAGAAGGGACGATACCCTATCCCTATACGCGGCCGACTTGCGATGGCTCATAATCGCATCGATGATTCGGTCAGGAAAGGCGAGATGTAGTGCCTGATTTATGAACCTGGTACTCGCACGGAGGAGCTCGACCTCTTTACGAGCCAACAATGCGCCCTCCTCGTCATTCCATTTAAGCTTCTTGACAGGAACGTTGATACGGGCGTCGTACCAGTCAGGATGGGCCCCTCTATGGTGGACGCCACGACTTTGAGAGGTAGTGAACCAACGCGAGCAACCCGGAAACTCACATGCGAAGGTGTTACCCAGCGTGGAACGGTCAGAGCGGCTAGTGCTTGCAGTTTGGGAAAAAGATGCTGAGGCCGACGAGCCAGAGGACCCACCGCTACTATTTGTAATATCCGAGGCAGCTTTCTTTCTCGTCGAGCCAGCAAAATGATACCCGAGGGGCGAGGCAGCCCCCAAAGGCCGTAGTCGTCGCACGCCGTTTAGCCGTAAATGCCACATAAAGGATAAGCGACACTCATTGCGTCAAAACCCACAAGGGCCATCACAATGCTTTGTCTTAATTAGACAGTTGGATTCCCCTAGTCCGTGCCAGTTCTGAGCTGAGCGTTGAATGGCGGCCGAAGAGAGCGACCACGACGGCAAGCCGCCACGGAAGCCTCGCAGCAAGGAAGATCCGCGGGAGGCCAAGGCACGGGACCGAGCTCGGATCCCGGGGGCGATATGAATCGCTTCCCGTTCAGCTTCGCCCAGGTCCGGCACGTCAGCCAAACCCGTTTCCCGACCAAGCCCGACACGCTCCGCTCCTCAGAGCCAATCCTTATTCCGAAGTTATGGATCCAATTTGCCGACTTCCCTTACCTACATTAATCTATCGACTACAGGCTTTTTACGTTGGAGACCTCCTGCGGATATGGGTACGAATCGGCGCGACACCTCCACGTGGCCATGTCCTGGATTTTCAAGGTCCGATGGGAAGATGCGGACACCGCCGCAACTGCAGTGCTCTTCGCGTTCCAAACCCTATCTCCCTGCTAGAGGTTTACAGGGAACTCGAACGCTTATACAGAAAAGAAAACTCTCCCCGCACCTCCCGATGTTGGGTTACCCCGACGAGCACTCTTATGAGGGTCCGGAATGGTATACGGTTCCGCTGCCGGGTTCGAGAATAGGAACCGAATTCCCTTTCGCCCGTTGGGTATGTGTGTGTACATAGTCTCGTTCGTTCGAATTTGCGTTTGTGCGTTTGCACATATTATATATACATATACATATATATGTTAGGACACCTCATCTACATATGATTTCTCATAGAGCTTAGCATCGGTTGACTCGTCAGCAACGGCTGTTCACACGAAACCCTCCTCCATATCAGTCCACCAGGGTCTCGCTGGAGCATTTGCCACTACCACCAAGATCTGCACCGACGGCGGCTACAGGCTGCCCCACGCCCAGACCGTTCTGCGCACACCGCCGCGACCACCCTACTCATCAGGGCTTCATGGAGGACGGTCCACACCCGCGAGGGGTCAAAGGACGCACGTCACTCCCCTCCTGCCGCTGACGCAGGAGTATAGACGAGACGCTTCAGCGCCATCCATTATCAGGGCTAGTTGCTTCGGCAGGTGGGTTGTTACACACTCCTTAGCGGATTCCGACTACCATGGCCACCGTCCTGCTGTCTTAAGCAACCAACTTTAGATTTGTGCATCCCAACGACTCGCACACATGTTAGACTCCTTGATCCATGTTTCAAGACGGGTCCTGAGAGTACCCAAAGCAGTAGCGTCGCCGATCGGTAATTCAGAGCTTGGCAAGTCCAAGGACACCGCCTGCTAACAGCTGGTCATGCCCGGGGACGGCACCAGGTCCGTACATCCGGGTTGAAGCTGACCGAGCTTGCGGCGGGCCTGACGCACACACATTCGAGGATGGATTGGTTACGGCCCAATACCGTGCGAGTACCGTTGTGCAGCCGGTCGGGCGACCGAGGGTCAATCGCGTGCGCGCATGACGACGAAACAGGCGCCCTCACGGGCCGTAGACAGACACGCAGCGGGTCGCGACGTTCTACTAGGGGAGAATTGCACAACTACGGCACTGGAACATTCAAGCCGAAGGTGGTGTGCCCTCGCCGTGCTCACGCTCGTTGTTACCGGAGTTGTTCGTTCAGGTGGGAATCGATAGAAACCGACAATCCCGTGTTAATAAGCCTGGGCAATACCTTCCAGAAGTCTTTCGTCCCATCAATTCGTTGCGAGTAAAATTGTTCGATCTCGCAGCGACGCGGATGTCCGACTCACGACGACTAGGGTAACGCTGCTGGGGTACCAAAAGATTCGTCGTCTCCGAACGAGTACTACGGTCAGGGTCGAATGTAAACAGTGTTTACATAACAGACACAAAAATCTGTTCGGCTCTGCATTTCATTGTGGTTCCAGGTTACCCGACGATGATCCCCACATATGCAAACACACCGTGTGGGATCCATCCGCTTTGGACACGTATATATCCTCCGGCGCAACCGCTCAGGAGGTAAATATCGTTGTTCCCACGATAGGTATGAAGCGTCACGCCGTGAAGTCTTTATGCTTCCTGCGGCTTCATTGTTCGATCCCAACAGGGTAACAATCCATTTCTTCCCTCTCCTTCGCCTCCCGTATAGAATATATACTGGAAAATATACACTCGCCAAGCAAGATCTCGTTGATAAACATTAATCTGCGACACGGGGAATTCTAACATATTTCGGGGTCATTTATTCTTCGTATTATTTACGAACGTGGGGTGTTCCGTTTCGTGTGTTTCTTTATATTACATTTATAATATGTGGTCGCTGTTATTCTCATATACGCCCTAACCAAGGATGTGTGACATTCATTTATATGTGCGTGGACGTGGTATACTAATGTGGTAATACACATTTATTTACGTTATTTGGATGCCGATTCGTTATTTTATACTGTGTGTATATCGTTAATATCATATTATATAAAGAGAAATGTAAGGCGGCGAGTCTTCGGTTACGACCTCACGTTAGCGCCACTTTTCTTCTTTTAATTATGTGTGACTTTCGGTTGATTTGTACTTTTGCTCATGCATAGACAGCAGACACATCTTATATTATCGTGCGTTTTTCAGTTATTTCAACACACCCACGGCCAACAATTACCTATAATTCCAAAGGGCGGCGGTTCCTTTTGTTTACGATCTCACGCAAGCGCTCTTTCATTTCTGTACTACCCTTCGATGCATCATCACTTTATGCCGTCTTACATCCCGAAATCGAGAGAGACCGAGGACAAAAGACCACCGAACCGAGAGGGTGCCTCTTTTCCAACAGGTTATTTTATAGTCACTTGCTCATGACTTTCATTCTATCAACTGAGAGGACGGACGGGAGGGCGAGCTTCTTACGCGAAAGCCTCCTTTCTCGTCGATATTTTGGCGTTCGAATAATTTAGCTTTGGAATCTGTTTTTAGTATTGGTATCTGTGTTTATAGATCCATTCGTAGTCATAGTTACGTTCAATTTGATTTATAATGTGTTTTTTATTATTACACATGTATATTCGTTAATGATCCAACCGCAGGTTCACCTACGGAAACCTTGTTACGACTTCCACTTCCTCTAACTAATCAAATTTGGTCATCTTCCCGGCAACATCGGCAATGCCGAGACATTGGCCGCGCACCAGTCTGAAGACCTCACTAAATCATTCAATCGGTAGTAGCTACGGGCGGTGTGCACAAAGGGCAGGGACGTAATCAACGCGAGCTTATGACTCGCGCTTACTAGGAATTCCTCGTTCATGGGGAATAATTGCAAGCCCCAATCCCTAGCAAGAAGGAGGTTCAGCGGGTTACCCGGGCCTTTCGGTCAGGGAAAACACGCTGATTCCTTCAGTGTAGCGCGCGTGCGGCCCAGAACATCTAATGGCATCACAGACCTGTTATTGCTCAATCTCGTGCGGCTAGAAGCCGCCTGTCCCTCTAAGAAGATTTGGTTGTACGTTGGTAGTAAAAACCCACCGACCGAAGCCGGGGGCCTTCGAGATACCATAAGGTACGTCTATTTAGCAGGTTAGAGTCTCTTTCGTTATCGGAATTAACCAGTCAAATCGCTCCACCAACTAAGAACGGCCATGCACCACCACCCACCGAATCAAGAAAGAGCTATCAATCTGTCAATCCTTCCGGTGTCTGGGCCTGGTGAGGTTTCCCGTGTTGAGTCAAATTAAGCCGCAGGCTCCACTCCTGGTGGTGCCCTTCCGTCAATTCCTTTAAGTTTCAGCTTTGCAACCATACTTCCCCCGGAACCCAACAGCTTTGGTTTCCCGGAAGCTGCCCGCCGAGTCATCGGAGGAACATCGGCGGATCGCTAGCTGTCATCGTTTATGGTTAGAACTAGGGCGGTATCTGATCGCCTTCGAACCTCTAACTTTCGTTCTTGATAAATGAAAACATTTTTGGCAAATGCTTTCGCTTTAGTCCGTCTTGCGACGATCCAAGAATTTCACCTCTAACGCCGCAATACGAATGCCCCCATCTGTCCCTATTAATCATTACCTCGGGGTTCAGAAAACCAACAAAATAGAACCGAGGTCCTATTCCATTATTCCATGCACACAGTATTCAGGCGAAGGTAGCCTGCGTTGAGCACTTTAATTTGTTCAAAGTAAACGTACCGGCCCACCTCGACACTCAGTGAAGAGCACCGCGATGGGTAATCAATTGGACCGCCAGCGAGGAGCTAAGCCCACCGGTAGGACGTACCACATAATGCCAGTTAAACACCGCGAGCGGTGAACCGACACTGTGACACACAGATTCAACTACGAGCTTTTTAACCGCAACTACTTTAATGTACGCTATTGGAGCTGTAATTACCACGGCTGCTGGCACCACACTTGCCCTCCAATTGGTCCTCGTTAAAGGACTTAGAGTATACTCATTCCGATTACGGGGCCTCGGATGAGACACGTATCGTTATTTTTCATCACTATCTCACCGTGCCGGAAGTGGGTAACTTGCGCGCCTGCTGCCTTCCTTGGATGTGGTAGCTGTTCCTCAGGCTCCCTCTCCGGAATCGAACCCTGGTTCCCCGTTACCCGTTATAACCACGGTAGGCGCAGAACCTACCATCGACAGTTGTTAATTCAGACATTTGAAAATTCGCCGCCGGTTCCAAATGACCATGCGATCAGCACAAAGTTATTCAGAGTCACCAAAGCAAACGATGAACGACCGGACGAACCGTCCGCCACCGATTGGTTTTGATCTAATAAAAGTGTTCCTTCCATCCCTGGTCGGAATTCTAGTTTGCATGTATTAGCTCTAAAATTACAACAGTTATCCAAGTAAATGTGGGTACAATCTAAGAAACCGTAACTGATTTAATGAGCCATTCGCGGTTTCACATTAATTCGGTATGTACTTAGACATGCATGGCTTAATCTTTGAGACAAGCATATGACTACTGGCAGGATCAACCAGGGAGTTGCGTGAAAGCGAAAAGGAGGGAGGTTTAAACACAACCACCCGCCCGTATAAATCGCCTTTTGCCACACTCTCTCTCTCTCTCTCCTCCTTCTATACCTGCCGTCGTCGATTCTATCACAAGGATCGATCGACGAGTCGAGCCTTTCGTATTTGAATTATATTACACATATGTTATATATATTACGTGTTTTTGGTCAAATTTATTTATCGCAAGTGGAGGAGCGGGCACTCGTTTAATACTGCCCCAGATTATTTTTATTAATCATCTCCTTCATCGCACCACAAAGTGTTTTTAGTTACTTCCATAGAATGTGTCTCCGTTTCGAGGAAGCGCGTATTATACTCACTTCCACGCTGAAACAGTTTCTCGTTAAAATAATGCACGTATCCAGCATGCTGAACAATTTTTTAACGAGCCAAGCGCGTATTCGAAGTGCACGCTGAACGTATCTAAATAAACGGGAGAAACTCTTTGTGAAAGTTTCGTATCGCCCTCCTTCTAGTCGCACAAACGCGCCTCAAGAAGAATACAGTGCAATTTTCGCAAAGTATAAATCTATCGTACACAATTTGTACGCCCAACGTGTATCAAAATATAACGTTATATAACGTTTGTAAAATCGTCCGATCGCTCGGGTCGAAGAGTTGATGCTCGGTTAGTACAAGTACACGCCGAAACGTGCATACAGGTAGCCAACATCCCAATGGGACGCTTTCCCCACATAAGGGCCATTCGGTCACAGACACCGACCTGTGGCAATGCTGTGCAGAGAACAATACGGATACATAAGCGCGGCGCGAAAGCAGTCGAATTGTTGTTCTCGAGGAGCGATGGACTTGCTCTCGACCGAGGTCGTAGATAAGCCCACGCGCCCGACTCTGCTCCTCCCGGCTCGCCCGAACAGTCGTCTCTCTTATAGGTACGGAACGGCCCGCCGGGGCGTCTGCGCCAGCCCGGCTAACGCACGGGCGCTTATGGGGCGAAACCGCCGCAACGGGAGACCGTCCGTGAAGACTGTTGGAACTTTGACGCGAAACGACAAAATATCAAGCCGTAATATTACGATCGAATTAGAACGTAATGATCACGTACACATTAAAAACAAGCCGAAAATAGAATTTTATAAATGTAGGCAATTTACTAATGAATGGAGCCTTTGTATAGGGGAGAGCGGCAAAGAATGACACTGCTTTTCGTCAGGCGACCGCGGATCAGGTTTCGAAGTGTCGCCGTGTTATTTTTTC
>JAOPTO010002410.1:0-2500 GCA_033822845.1 Tetrapedia diversipes | reverse complement strand
CACGGGTAAAAAAAACAACAATAGAAACCTGACAAGTACGGACGAAGCGGTGCTTTAACAATGGGCGGTCGTCAAAGTAAGATCTTTAGAACAAAAATCGAACCGACGACTCACGACGCCATTTCAGCACTCTCGCAGGTTCGCCCGAAAGGTTTCCCTCCGTGAATAAATACATCCCACACACTCGGCGCCGCACGCGCACGCGCGTACGATCCGGGGGTCAAAGTCTTTTAAGGAGGCACACACCTCCGCGACGAACGCCGACGAACGTTCAACGATCGCTCGTACGTATACGCATGCATCTCCTCCGATTATATCGAGATAATCTCGATCTCTCTAACGAGAACATCCCTCCCGACTCGGAAACGAGTCCCCCCATTCGACAAGGGGACCGACCGACGACGGGGTATTATCGTATCGTTCTCGCAGAGGTGAAACATGAAGGAGAAAGCAAAACGCAACGCAAGCAGTATATAGGTTACGTAAACGACCCTCAGCCAGGCGTGGTCCAGGAATTGTATCCGTGGACCGCAATGTGCGTTCGAAATGTCGATGTTCATGTGTTCTGCAGTTCACACGTTGACGCGCAATTAGCTGCGTTCTTCATCGACCCACGAGCCAAGTGATCCACCGTTCAGGGTAATCGTATAATATTGTATTTCGTTCATTGGTCTAAATACTCGGTTCAAAAGAAGCCGAGATCCCGACGCAACTCCATGAAGGAGAGGCGGGCTAGTCGCCGCGTCGCAACGGATTTTTTACGTCCGTTATATGCGACGATCGATCGACGACACAATATTGTGTCCCGGATGTTTGTTCGTCGGATCGTGGGTGGGTCACGTAAACGTGGAACACCAGCACACGTTGATCCGACGATCGGGCGCAAAGCACGTTTAATGAAAAATCAACAACCTCGAGGAGATCGTCGCAACACGAAGAAAACGACGGGGATTGCCCCGATAACTGGATTCATCGTGTTTAATTTAACGACCTCCCAGGAACCAAATTGCAAAACGCTTGCAAGCATGTCCGTCTCCCAACCGTCATCAGTTTCTCCCATTCATTTCACCTCTCTCACGCTCGTTGTTCCCGGGGTGGTTCGTTCAGGTGAGAATCGATAGTAACCGACGATCCCGTGTTAATAAACCTCGGCACAACCTTCCAGAAGCGGTCTTTCGTCCCATCGATTCGTTGCCAGTAAAATTGTTCGATCTCGCAACGACGTGGGTGTCCGACTCACGACGACTAGGAGGAGTGCTTAACGGCAACCGGGCGAAGGTTACTCTCTGAACGAAATTAACACCCGCTTGTTTCAACGGCGGTGGGCTACCAATTTAGGGAGTAACAGGGTCGAGGCTCGAGTCCTGTGTAGCCCGTTAACCCGTTTTTTTTCGTTTTCGTTATATTTATATATTTTTCGTTCAGGTGAATGTCAAAAAGTCGATAGGGACCGCAGCAAGCGTGACGATCGGACGCAACAACAGGGGCACATACCTCGCGAAGCGGTCCATTTCATCCCATCGATTCGTTGAGAGTAAAATTGTTCGATCTCGCAACGACGTGGGTGTCAAGACTCACGACAACGGAGGGTGGTGCCCCTTAACGGCAACCGACGAAACACAGTGAGCGTGGTCCCTCTCTGAACGAAATAAATAAACAAACACTACTTAGAAACGGATCGGCACTACTCTACTCGAGATGACCCATCGTTTCCTCGTTCGGGTGGCATTACGAAGTAATGTTGTCGATAGGATCGAAAACAATTGGCATAGGGGCCCGACAAACGCGCCTCGAAGCGGTCCATTTCATCCCATCGATTCGTTGCGAGTAAAATTGTTCGATCTCGTAACGACGTGGGCGTCAAGACTCTCGACAACGAGGGTAACGCTGCTGGCGTACCAAAAAATTCGTCCTCTCCGAACGAGTACTACACGGTCAGGGTGGAATGTAAACACTCTACTCGAGATTACCCACCTTTTCCCCGCTCGGGTAGCATTACATAGTAATGTTGTCGATAGGATCGAAAACAATTGGCGTAGGGGCCCGACAAACGTGCCTCGAAGCGGTCCATTTCATCCCATCGATTCGTTGAGAGTAAAATTGTTCGATCTCGCAACGACGTGGGTGTCAAGACTCTCGACAACGAGGGTAACGCTGCTGGCGTACCAAAAGATTCGTCCTCTCCGAACGAGTACAACACGGTCAGGGTGGAATGTAAACACTCTACTCGAGATGACCCACCGTTTCCCCGCTCGGGTAGCATTACATAGTAATGTGTCGATAGGATCGAAAACAATTGGCGTAGGAGCCCGACAAACGTGCCTCGAAGCGGTCCATTTCATCCCATCGATTCGTTGCGAGTAAAATTGTTCGACCTCGCAACGACGTGGGCGTCAAGACTCTCGACAACGAGGGTAACGCTGCTGGCGTACCAAAAGATTCGTCCTCTCCGAACGAGTACTACACGGTCAGGGTTGAATGTAAACACTCTACTCGAGAT
>JAOPTO010002409.1:46616-123940 GCA_033822845.1 Tetrapedia diversipes | reverse complement strand
GATACAAACGCGGTATCGTTTACCTCGCGGTCGGTTTTATTTTCCCCACGGTGCACGAAAGGACAGCCACTTGGAAATGCATCTAATATCCAGTACAAGCCACCGCCGAACGAGATATCCGTGGCCGTGTCCCTGGGGTGCGATAAGGTTCGGACAAATGACCGGTCAAGTCCGGACAGAAAACTACTGGCGGGAAAATCAGCCCTCTAAGTAAATTCGTATCAACCCCGGGAGACAGAAGAAAGGATACGGAGGAGGGGGCGGCGATCCGTCATACAAGATTACCGAAGTAAATAACAGGATCCCTGTCCCCCCCCTCTTTGGACGCAACAGCGGAGACGGAACCAGGGAAAATCGTATTGCGCGTAACCAAATTTCGGAATAATCGTGCCTCGTTCGGTCCTCGATCATTCACGGTTCCGTGAGCATTCGTTCATCGTTCGCGAGCCATCGCCCACTGCGACGATTGCTTAATGTCTGTTGCATTTTTTAGAGGACCCGAGGAGAACGAGAAAAACGAACGGACAAGGGATCGAGCTACCGTTTCGCCCCCTCCCGACGAGATCTCCTTGCCGACCCAATTTCACGGGAAAAATTCACGAGGCGATCGGGGAAACGACGAAAAAAACGGTTTCTGCTCGGGAAACCGCTTGAAAGATTAGATAGATTATCGGTACCATTACCATGGGGTCGATGAGTCGATAAGGTGAGCCTATGAGAGGGAAGGACTTTTTCGTTTCATTGGGTACAGGTCTACGATTGATCCGGTTAACGACCGAATTGATCTACAGAAACGCTGATCGACTCGCGACGAATTGGTACAGAAGCAACTTAACACATTGCGGACGGATCACGAGATATCTCGTTTTTAGCAAATTGAACGTTGCGGACGATTCACGAGATATCTCGTTTTCATGTTTTTTTATTTCATCATGTTCAATAAAAATAGCTTTCAAAAATGGCTTTATTATTATAGCATAAATATAGTATTATAAATAAGTATATTATTGTAGCATAAATACAGTATTTACATGAATTTGATAGGTGTCCGGATACTTATGGACGGGAGTGTACAATATATTCATATATATGTAAGAGAAGTACGCTGTCTTCACTGTGTATTGTAAATAATGTAACGATTAAGAAAATAAAATTAATCTCTTTTTACAGAGCAACACATTGTAATTTATTCTCTTATTGAAAATTCTCAACGATATTAATTACCTTATATATATATATTGGTTACATTGGACATAACATGTACCATTAACACAAACAGATGATAAATTGAAACAGAAGCTGTAATGAATTAAATTCATAAAAATAATCTATATAATGGAAGCCGTCATTTAAATACGAAGTTCATATGATAAGATGCAGTTTCCAATTGTGACATGTTTGTATATAGATTCGAAACGAACACGCCCACCACTCTGAACTGTTTGCAGCTACCAATATGCATTCGAATCGAAATTCCATGCAAACGTGCCATATTTTGACCGGTCTGCATTTCACTCCGTGAGATGGATTAATTAATCAAATCCCACGTCTCTGCCGTGCAATTTTAAAAACTATCCGCAAATCGTGATCGACACTGATAAACGACACCGCAAATCGGCGGGAATAACTGCTTCCAGCGTTCTTGAAAACACTTTTATCGTGCGCACAAAAGTATACAAACGATGGATGAAAGAGAAAACTTAAAAAAAAGAAATAACACTCCAACCGGATCTTACGACGAAATTTTATCAATAAATCATCAGCAACACGAACTAATACTACTAATTAAAAATGAAGCGAATATTTCAGCGACTCATCGGATGAGTCAAAGCAATTTTCAATGATAAACGATCTCAAAATCACTATCCTATCAATACTCTTGTATATTTTAACCCATACCTATTACAGATCACATAAGATATGCAAAGTACACAGAGTTAACTTATTATAATTCGAAGTTCAGATGAGAGGACAAATTATGATCTTAACACTTCATCGACCGCGTAACTTATTGCATATGCACATCCGATTTTGTCATTTTGACGCGGATGCATCGCTAATGAATTGGTCACAATGATTTTCTTCGAGTAATTGATAGTTTAACACTAAAACTACCAACGATTAAAGTGTACTTATTTACATGGAAAAAATCAAATTGAAAACGTGACTCGAATGCATCGAGTGAGAAAGGTTTAGAATTAGAAAAAAAGGAAATGAGTTTTTGGAAGAATATATGACGGAGAAAATGCGAACTGAAGGCAGAAAGAGTTTGACTGTGAAGGCGAAAGGAGTGTGATTGTAAAGGAAGTAAGAACATCATAAGTTGCTGAGTTGAAAAGTCACTGAAGTTGTAACTATTAAACTGTTTTAAATATATATTAATAATATTCTAAGCTCTTCATATTATTTTATTCACGCCTGAGTCCCATCTTTTGCTCTACTAAAATTGTTAAAACAGGATTTTCGTATATATACCTACAGTCGCTCCAAAAAGTATTCGTACACTGTATTATAAGGAAATTCATCTACTTCTGAAATTCTGATTTCAATGAAACTTTATTGCTTGGACATAGCATGGTGTGTCCTGCATGGAGCAAACGGAGGAAATGCGAACGTGGGGCAGAAAGTATTGGACGTTAAAGCAAAAATTGTTTGACTAACATGAAACAAAGGTTTTAATTGTGAACGTAGAAAGAGTGTTGAAGTTGCTAAGTTGTAAAGTCGTTTAAGTTGTTACTGTCAAATTGTTTTAAATATACATTTATTAATATTCTAATCATTTCACTTTTATTTATTCACACCTAAGTCCCATCTTTTGCTCTACTAAAATTGTTAAAACAGGATTTTCCTATATATACCTACAGTTACTCCAAAAAGTATTCGTACACTGTGTATTATAAGGAAATTCATCTACTTCTGAAATTCTGATTTCAATGAAACTTTATGCGTGGACATAGCATGGTGTGTCCTGCGTGGAGCAAACGGGGCAGAAAGTATTTGACGGTGAAGCAAAAATTGTTTGACTAACGTGAAAGAAAGGTTTTGATTGTGAACGTAGAAAGAGTGTTGAAATCGTTTAAGTTGTTACTGTCAAATTATTTTAACCCCTTGCCATACCATTTAACTCAATGAAATGCAGTCCCAACCGGTAGAAAAAAATCAAATATTTCAATCGTTACCTTTATCATCAAACAATTTTTAGTATATTTGGCCCAATCATTATTCTTTACGTGTTAAATTCGTAATTTTCACGTTTGACTCGCATTTGAATCCACGAGTCAGACTCGTGACACTCATGTTTGGTCCAATATTGTCATGACAAGTCAGACTCGTCAATGTACGTCAAGGGGTTAAACATACTTTCATTAATACTTTAATCACTTCACTTTTATTTATTCACACCTAATTTCCATCTTCCGTTCTAAAAAAATCACTTTTACAGAACTTTCCTATATGTATAACGTCTTAAACATGCCCATTGTACCGCCAGAAATGACGTATGTTGCCTACCAACCGGCTTCCATTAGGATCAGCATCTTCGGACAATAATTTATTTATCTCCGCGTATGACAATCGAAAGACTGATCGAGCCAGCGATCTTCCAGCGGTAGGTCGCCGGGCCAATCAGCTACCAACGAACTCTTGACTCTCGTACAGCGGTCGTTCATAAGCATTTGAATAGGCCAATCAATCACGCGATTCCTCTCCTTGTCTCTCACCCTCGGCCACGCTTCTTTCCGTGCTCTTCCTTCGGATGACGTCGTTACAGTTCCCCTATTAGTGGGGTGTTGCCAGTCATGAGTTCGATCTGCCGTGCGGGTCGCGGAGAAAGACGGAGAGGAAGAGGAGGCTGACTGAGGGGGTTGATAATTATATATTCTAAGGGTGTCTCGCCGATCAGTCAATGTTTCCGTTGCAGCTCGCCGACAATGGAGCGAAGATATAGAAAAAGCTTATCTGTCACCGAACGCGGTACTTCCTTAGGGGACACAACAGGCAGACTTTTAATTCGCGCTTCGATTACCGATTCTGGCAATGAAAAATTAAGCAGTCGACCAAGTACGAAGTTCGACGGGACGCATTCATTACGGTTTATCCAACGACAGTAACTCGCTGAAGTTAATCACACTGATTTCAGAATCGTCTGTAAAAATTTTCATGAAATCTAAATCAACTTCTATAACCTCGCTTAAACACTATTCCTACCACGACCGGTCAAATGACCGTTTTTAAAATTGTGATTAGAATTTCACATATACAACGTAATCGAACCGCCTTTAAATTTTAGACTTTTCCTCAAATATACGTATAATACATTTTTCAATATTCACTTCTTTTTTCATTGTTTAGTTTCTGAGAAAAATTAGTAGTCTGTCTTACGTGGGAATGTCGCGGTAGGAATAGGTATACGTGAAGTGTCGGTAGGAATAGTGTTAAATACTATGGTGTTAAAACTATTAACACCAAATTATTTATGTAGAATAAACGTTATGGTATTCAAATAACTTCACCAGGTAAAAGATTAGATTATTTAGTACATAGAATATCAACCAATGAACTCATTTTCTATATTAACTCAAATTCGACAGAACATCACAGTATCCAAATAACTTCACTAGGTAAAAGATTAGATTATTTAGTTACATAGAATATCAACCAATGAGCTCATTTTCTATATGAACTCAAATTCGACAGAACATCACAGTATCCAAATAACTTCACTAGGTAAAAGATTAGATTATTTAGTTACATAGAATATCAACCAATGAGCTCATTTTCTATATGAACTCAAATTCGATGGAAATAATATCATTGGTGCCTACTGTACCACATAATGTCTTGGAACTAAAATTTCTTTAAGCCTAAGTTATGAATATGTAATAGAAATTTTCTAAGAAGTATAATATGAACAATATTCGAGAAGCAAACACATAAAACCATCATTTAGAAGAAATTATCCGATCAAATAGGTATAGGATGACGAAAATCCTAGTTTACCCTCTGAGGGTAGTTCTCACAACTTAATTACAGGAAATACCGTGTGAAATGTTTGGAATAAAAAAGTTTCAGGACACAAATGTAAAATATTACAGTACAAAACATATAAAGGATAATTCTCACAACTTAATTATAGCAAATGCCATGTGAAATGTTTGGAATAAAAAAGTTTCAGGACACAAATGTAAAATATTACAGTACAAAACATATAAAGGGTAGTCCTCACAACTTAATTATAGGAAATACCATATGAAATGTTTGGCATAAAAAAGTTTCAGGACACGTATGTTAAAATATTACAGTACAAAACATATAAAGGATAATTCTCACAACTTAATTACAGGAAATACCATATGAAATGTTTAAAATAAAAAGTTTCAGGACACAAATGTAAAATATTACAGTATAAAACATATTAAATTCTCACAACTTAATTATAGGAAATACCATGTGAAATGTTTGGAATAACAAAGTTTCAGGACACAAATATAAAATATTACAGTACAAAACATATAAAGGATAATTCTCACAACTTAATTACAGCAAACACCATGTGAAATGTTTGGAATAAAAAAGTTTCAGGACACGTATGTTAAAATATTACAGTACAAAACATATAAAGGGTAGTTCTCACAACTTAATTACAGGAAACACCATGTGAAATGTTTGGAATAAAAAGTTTCAGGACACAAATGACAAAATATTCCAGTACATTGCAATCCTTCGACACTCACCATCTACAGCACTCAAAAATAATTTATGCAAAATCTATTTTCTTTTTCTATTTTACTGAACTGGCTTCACCAGACTAAGTAGCAGTGTATAACAACTACTGGCACAATGATATATGATGTTAATCGGGCTTTGAGCACCAACTAACACGGCGAACGTATCTCGAACGCATGACCGAGCTGATTAAATTCGAACACCTCGTACGCAGAATGCCAGAGCATACCGCGCCGATGGACCATCCGCACAGTGCTTGAGTTCAAATATGCTCGTATCAGAGCAGAACTCAAAGGACTCGGGCAACTCTCTATCGAACAATAGTCACGCACGATAATAGCGTGCCATCCGCACCCTTCGGTCAATCTCAAAACGGCCGGTCGCTCGGAAGCAGTAAATACCAAATCGGTAAATTGATTTCGCCATCAGGAGTATGGACGTTCGAATTCTCGACCTCGTAGGTAGAACAGATCATCGAACACGTACTGTGAAAAGCAACATCAGATATGTGCCCATAATTATGAAAGTGGTCTAAGTCAAAATTTAAAAAAAATGAGTTTATCAGTTATTTCACACTATATTATTTTAAACTAAATTAATTCAAAGTAATTTTTATGATATCGTCAAAAATGAACCATTAGATAATGGTTGTAATTTCAACATTATATGGAAGTCATTTAGTGTTAATTATGAAAGTGGTCTAAGTCAAAAATTTAAAGAAATTATATGAACATAACTTTAAAATGACGCGTTGCCATCTTTGACGAGTTTCTGAACTACACAATAAACCGACAAATGACAATCAAACAATAACAGAAATGACAATTACTTTTCGGTCTGCCTAACAATATATGGAATTCATTTAGTTCTATTTTGAAAGTGCATTAATTCAGTTAAGCTCTTTCGAACTAATTATTGGCGGAAAAATAATTTCTTCCAGTAACGGAAGAAAAACATAAAGATATGTATTTACTATCATACATCCCTCTAGTTTTTCAGGAACATTCCAAGAATCTAAAATCTCATAATGATAAAAGCCTAAAATGATAAAAATGGATTATTTTTTAAAAATAATTAATAAACGTTCATGAATTATTTCATTAAAATTATTATTTCTAATAAAACACGTAATTTTTTTTATTGCTTTAAGTCATTCATAGGACATTCAGTTAATTTTGAAAATGGTCTAAGTCAATTCAAAGTTTAAAAACAACATTTTCATATGAAATTCGCACAAAATTTCATATTCATAGTAAACTTCCATTAATCAAGACTAATAAACTTATAAATTAAAATATTGCATAACATAAAAATATTTTTTAATTTATTCGAATGCAATTCATTAAATATCTCGAAACAAGAAATATATGACTTAGACCACTTTCATAATTATGGGCACATATACAGAGGACAAATAAAATACGTAAGAAATCTGTTCTAGACTGTTCTCAGTTTGAGTCTACTACTATTATAAAATTCGTAGTTATTAACCTTTTCAGGGACGATTTTTTGTAGGAAGAAAAAGAATGATTTAATTTTTTCGTTTATTATGATTTATTCGTTTCATAATTAATAGGGATGCAAAAAGCAAAAAGAATTGGGAAAACAATAAAAATTCATGAAAAAGCTTAACGTTCAAATTTGTGCCCAGTGAGCGTTATAATTATAAAATACTAAATGTCCACATATGTGGCCAAGGGCGTCAAGAGGTTAAGAAGAATCTCTACAAATTATAAATAACCTTAGCACTGATATAACTAGCACCTGCAACATATTTGACAGTACAGTAGCGGACAAAAGTTTAAAACGACAGGACAATGTAAAAAATAATATTATAGTTTGCAAATATTTTTTATCTATTCATTTTTATTGTCATTATCGTAGAATACTATTTATTGATTGGAATAGAACACAAATTTTATTTATACTATTATTTCTTATTGATTAATTAATTTATTTATTTTCTTCGACGCTTTGCTCTTAAACTTTTGTCCGCGATTGTACGTCTGACCGTGTAAATACAAAGATTTACCCCATAAAGATACATTTAAAAACTTATCGCAATAGAACGAGTTCAGTAACTATGGTAGAAATGCAAACATTAAGCAAATGCCATTAAGATTCACCATAACCATTACCAACACTACTAACTCCTCTAAAGCCAATTCCAGTGAATGTTCAGATTTTCCCTTGCTCTCTCAAAACACGCATCAATTATTACAATACTTTCCAACGCTACACCACCAACGCTAAGAAACAAAATAAAGTAAAGTAAAGTGAGTAATATCTCAGACGACTTCTTTGGAAATGGAATAGGAAGAGACCAAGTCGTACTAAATAGGCTCTAGATCAGACATTCTAGAATTACACAGGAACACTTTCTAAAAAAAAAAAACATCCCCACTTGTAGGCGTTCTTTGATGCGGCACCACAAAGACCGTGCGGTGCCGAAAGAACAGTGCGACACCGCTAAGATAGTGCGATGCCGAAAAGGCGGTGCGGCACCGCAGAGACAGTACGATGCCGAAAAGGCATATAAGAAATCGGTAATTGTTCGGTATTCCGTTTCCTCGATGCCGTGGGGATGTTGAGGGCGGGTAATTTTTGCGGATCCTCATTGGTTAGGGCAGGAGCCGCCTATCAGGCAAAATGAGAATAATTAGAGAACCTCGCGAGAGGTCTGGAGCTTTTTGAGTTTTATCGGCAGACTTGATTAGAGTACGTAGGGGTACGGTCGCGGAGTTCAGAATAAAGTGTTTTATGTTACGGGACTATTCTTCAGTTTTTACCCGAGGTACACCCCTACACACTCTAATACGACAAGTATAAACATCCCTTAACCATTTTATTTTTCTGTAAGAAATACGAGGCGTCACGAACCAAGGCAAAGATTTGTAACTCATTAAAAGAAATCGTCATCAACTCAGAAGGCGCCAAAAATGTGATACATATACCTTATTTGGTCACCATAGAATATAAAGTATGATGATAAGGTGTGAAAAATGTTTGTGTGGATGAGTGAGTATGACAGTTTGGAGAGAATGGCAAAACAAAATCAATTAGATGCAACGAAATGTAAAGGATCAAACGATGATACGTCTCCTGTGATGCATACCACACGCAGGATTTCTAATTGAACCAAAAAATCCGTAACCTATCCATCCCACCCGTTCGTCATGGTGTCGAAGCCAAACGGTTCCGAGTCACCAAAACGTCGGAACGACACGGTACGGCGGCCGTCGCGTTCGCGCAAGAGAGCAATCTAAAATCTGTCAGGCCTTTGATCGATGCTCCGTTCGCCATTTTAATGCCTATCACCCGACAACAAGCTTCACGTGAAATACGAGTTAACCCCCGGGGCGTTCTCACCCTCATCAAAGCGCGATCATCCCTAGAGGAATTCAAAACGCCGGCGACGACGACCTCAATGCCGTCATACGAAAACGTTTTAAACAACGTCGAACATTGGACCAAAGGTGAATCACTACCTGAAGAACACTACTATCGACATGTTGCGCATGTATGCATACAAGGGTGCAACATGTTACCGACACCATAGAATTACAGGATAATCGAACTAAACTTACTAAAAATTCTAGTAGAGGAAGCTGAATTATGTAAATATACATAGGCGACTCCTAGCAGCAAACATAGAATTATATTCAAATTAATCATTAGTTTCATTATGACATATAAATAAATCCTGAACTCCAACAGGCTAATCTGTACCAATAAAAAAATTCTTTCGAATATTTTCTAAAGCAGCGCGGTTTAGAACACCTGCAATTTGAAAATTATTGTAATTATCAAAAGGTGAAACGAATTCAAATTCATTGGCGGTAATACGAAGCACGTACAGTGGCTCCAAAAAGTATTCGTACACTGTATTATAAGGAAATTCATCTACTTCTGAAATTCTGATTTCAATGAAACTTTATGCGTGTACACAGCATGGTGTGTCCTGCGTGGAGCAATCTTTTTGGCGGCAAAATATCTTTTAAGGGGGCTGATAACGAATCTCAAAGTTTCAGCGATTTTTCACGCTTTGAATACAAGCTTTTCTGTGTTCTTTTTTTATAACAGGGCGATAGAGTATTAAAAATTAAACATTTTCTATTTGAAAGGTTTTGCTTCATCAAGTACCATTACAAAGTTATCTTTTAAAAATGAAAGAAAACTCAGAAACTTCAACGCTGGTTTCACCCCTTTAAAATGGCATTTAGATGAAACGAAGAGATTAATTCATACGTATACTATTACGATCTACATACCCACAAAGTTTTATCAAATACTTCTATCAGACTCAGAATTTCAGGGTTAAACGAATTTATTCGTGACATAGTGTACGAATACTTTTTGGAGCCACTGTGTACAACGAAGCCGCACGCGCCAATATTTCAATCCTTCGACACTCTCCAAAATATCGTAACACATCGTATATGGGTCACAAAAATTAACCTTTTTCATTTTGGATCATGCACTTATACCAGTGATACGTAGGTTGAAACACGCAAGCCATTTCGTATACAATCCAGATTATATATAGTCATATCGTTAGTCATCAACTAATGAGTTTGCGTAGCTTCCATCCAATATTTTGTACAATTTTTAGAAAAAAAAATGAAAATATTGCCGTCCGTTCTCCCACCGAAACCGTATAAACCTGAAACTGGTGGGATGATCGAAAGAATCTCGAGAGAAGCGAGAAACTGAAATAATCGGATAAATATTATGAAAACGTGATTGTACGAGATCCGTGGCGGGAAATGACGCTGTATTGAATCATCGTTAGCCAGGGTACAGGATTTACCGGACTTCGCCGGAAAAACTCGGTAAATCCAATGGACGCGGCCTAATCCTAAACGAATAGGGGGATACAGACTAGAGAGTGCGTTGAAGTAAAACCAGTTCACTGTCCGTGAATCTAATGACGAATTCATTCGTGTCCGCTCATACTGAAAGGCCCGGAGGATTTTTCGTGGAAACTCAGATCGGGGACAACCAAGCGACAACGAAACAAACTAAATACCTGTTAAAACTAGATTTACGGACGTTTCTTGCATACCTTATTTGTAATATACATATAATTCAGAAATAGGTATACAGTGGCTCCAAAAAGTATTCGTACACTGTATTATAAGGAAATTCATCTACTTCTGAAATTCTGATTTGGATGAAACTTTATGTGTATACAGAGCATGGTGTGTCCTGCGTGGAGCAATTTTTTTGGTGGCAAAGTATCTTTTAAGGGGGCTGATAACGAATCTCAAAGTTTCAGCGATTTTTCACGCTTTAAATACAAGCTTTACTGTCTTCTTTTTTTATGGCAGAGCGAAAGGGTATTAACCCTTAGCCGATCGAATGAGGAGATCTCCCATTTTGTCCTCAACAGAGCGCTGCCATTGATTCTACTTGCTTTTGTTATTAATTAGTCTGGAACTAGTACTGCTCATAAATTTTCCAAAGTACAATTTTTAATAAATTCAAAATCAGCTTAGAACCAACTAATAACAAAAGTAAATAGAATCAATGGCACTGCTTTGTCGAGGAAAAAATGGGAGATCTCCCCATTCGATCGGCTAAGTGTTAATATAGGCAAATCTTAGTAAATATTTCGAATTTGAAAATTTTTGAAGTTACTATCGTTAGACGACTAACGGTCACCTCTCAAGTGCAAAGGGTTAACACCTAGCCGACCGAATGGGGAGATCTTCCATTTTGTCCTCAACAGTGCGCTGCCATTGATTCTATTTGCTTTTGTTATTAATTAGTCTGGAACTAGTACTGATCATAAATTTTCCAAAGTACAATTTTTAATAAATTCAAAATCAGCTTAGGACCAACTAATAACAAAGGTAAATAGAATCAATGGCACTGCTTTGTCAAGGAAAAAATGGGAGATCTCCCCATTCGGTCAACTAAGTGTTAAAAATTAAACATTTTCTATTTGAAAAGTTTTGCTTCATCAAGTACCATTACAAAGTTATCTTTAAGAAATGAAAGAAAATTCAGAAACTTCGACGTTGGTCTCACTCCTTTAAAATGGTATTTAAATAAAAAGAATAAATTAATTCATACGTATATACTATTACGATCTACATACTCACAAAGTTTTATCAAATACCTCTATCAGATTCAGAATTTCAGGGCTAAACGAATTTATTTGTGACATAGTGTACGAATACTTTTTAGAGCCACTGTACATCATACAGAATTTTAAATTGCAGAGCTGACAGGCAAATAAGTTAGGGTGTATTTGTATCACACGGTCAATAGAAGCCAACAAAAATTGTTAAGGATAACAGTAATTTTCTTCGCAACTCTTGTTCGTGAAATCCAAAATCCGTTAAATTGACGGGTTTCGTAAACCCAGTGTTAAAGTATCACAGTGATCCGCGTCCACCTGAACCGGTAACATTACACACCCTATACACATGAAAATTTTATCGCCGTTACTTGCTGAATTTCGCTATAATTGGATTACCATCGATTCACCTGCAGCATCCAGCGAGCGGATACAATTTCACCACGTGACGATTACATCGGACGGTGACGATGCGCGTGAATTACACGATCATTCCACGTGTATCAATTTAATAATTTAGGCAGCGAGGGGAACGGCGACAAGTGTAAAAGCCAATATTCCAGTGGGTAACACGTATATTTCGCTGTAATCCGGTTATAGCATCATATAGATGTATTAACACTATTCCCACCGCAACATTCCCACGTAAGACAAACTACAAATTTTTCTCAAAAAATAAACAATGGAAAAAGAAGCGAATATTGAAAAATGTATTATACGTATATTTGAAAAAACGTCTAAAGTTCAACCCTTTGACTGCTAAATACTCCTGGTCGAAGCGGTCCGTGTGAACGGTGCTCCATTTGTGAAAGAAGTAAGAACGTCGAAGTTGCCAAGTTGAAAAATTGTTTATACTATTAAATTACATATTATTGAGTTGTTACTATTAAACTATTTTAAATATACATATATTAATAATATCCAAGAATTTAGGTTTATTTTGCTCACACTTGAGTTCTACTATCTCACTCTACTAAATAAAAGTAAGAACTTTTCTATAAAATTGACAAACGCATATATGCGTTCACAATTAACGTGAGCAACTTTCGCCAGAGACGCATATACGCGTCCATAGTTCACAGGAATAGCTTTCGTCACACGCATATACGCGCCCATAGCAGTCAAAGGGTTAAAGGCGATTCAATTACGTTGCATCAATGAAATTCTAATCGAAATTTTAAAAACAGTCATTTGACCGGTTGTGGTAGGAATAGTGTTAATGTAAGAGATGCAACAATTCTACCACTGATATGTGATTCGGATTATCAATAAACTGGATTAACACTAGCAAATAGGTTGTCATTTACAATTGGAACGGAGAATGAAAATATTTTTAGTTTCTATGTAAAATCGCAGTCCCGGCAGTCTGCGAATCGAACAGTCAAGTATTTCACTAGATGGAACAATAGTGCGAACTACATGAGTAGAATAAAGATGAAGGAAAGCGCGGAAAAAGACATCAAACTAAAAATGTTGGGTAGTAATGAATCATACAGTGAGTTACTTTTGTTACTTATTAAGTGCAAGTAGTAATACTGTTGTGTAATCATCTTCATTACATTTCACCCAAAACTACCTGCGAGATCAGACGTGATCTTTCATGACGATTTGTATCAATTTATCCATGGATCTATGAATTAAATATAATTAATGCAACAAATAAACATCAGTTTTATCATTTTATACATCTCCTTGATTATCTGAAACAATACAATACAATGAAAAGAGTTCCTTAACCAATTATCCGATAGATTACTTGAACAAACTTCAGTGAAACAAACTCGTACGCTGTAATCGTTAAATGAAGGTAACAGAAGAATTGCGACAAATAAATGAAAGAAACGAATCAACATTTTACAACACGAACATAGTGTTGATTAAGTAGATAACACTAAAACTAATTTTGCTTGATAATAACAAAACGTGTATGGCATGAATTACCCTTGGATCCACGAGCCACGCCAAGAAACGTTGCGCGGTCTGTCACAATTATAACAGGCTTGGACATTTTAATGAGAAACTATGTGAGGGAACACTCGCATTGAAGACACGAAATAAATCAGAGAAGGTTACTTGCTTCGGAACAAACAAATGGGATTAACTAATTCAAGCAACAACGGCTTGTTCAAGCAAATCAACGTGTAATTACTTCAAAAGGCATGCACTACTGCTTGAGTAATCACCGGTATCGGATTGCGCAGCCAGATCTGGATACGGGATCAAGAAATGACCACAGCCCAGGTCTGCTCGGCAAACCCGACTTGTTTCATTCCCGAAATGATTTCTCAAGTCAACATATTAGCCATGTACGGCTAAGCAATGGAAAGCCATCTTGAAATAATTATTCGCCATGATATCTAACAGCTAATTCATTTACTTCATGTTTTCGCGATATGTTCCCTGAGACAGCTTCTGCTACTCCAACTGTGACAGAAACGCAAGGCTCCCCAGAATGGCTCGTGAACAGGGCAGTGCTCTGTATCCAAGAATAAAACATACAGTACATGCTTCATATTTTAACATATTACAAACAATTTAAATTAATATCAGTTTTGAAACGAATTATTTCATATATTTGTCACTCCTCAATCAGGCCCAAAAATAAGAAACGAAACGAGGGCCTTTACCTTTTAAAGAAACTGAAATTATGGCAACAATCGATCATAAATAATAAGAAACCACTGAATTGGTCAAGAAATGGCACTAGTCCAAGTTTGTTCAAGCAACCCTAATGTATAACATTCCAGATATAATTTGTCAATTTAACGTGTTACCCACTTCATAAATTAAAACACAGCAGGATGCAGTTTTGAAATAATTATTAGCCACAATAATTAACAGGTAATTCATTTGCTTTACGATTATGCAAAATGCACACCGACTATGACAAAAACACAAAATTCCTCAAACAATTTTTGTGAATAAAGCCGAACATGCTCCATATTTAAAAGTATAAAATGGAGTATATGTTTGATAAGTTACCAGGTTTAAAACAATTCTGATTAATGCAGAGTTTGAATCGATTCATCTCATATATTCGTCATCTTATGATCAAGGCCAAACATAACAAATGAATGGATGCTACTGTTTTTTAAAAAAATTGAAATTGGCGTTCGTCGAAAATCTGATATCCCTCATCTATTTGATGCACAAAGTTTGAGTGTACACAAAAGTGGATCAACAACATGAACTGACATTAGCACAACGAAAATGAATGGAAGGATTGAACAAGGGAACGAAGAAATACAACAATGAATTTTTGGGTAGTAATGAATCATACAGTGAGTTATTTTTGTTACTCATTAGTTGCTCATAGTAATATGGCTGTGTAATCATTTTCATTACATTTTACTCAATACCAACAACTTTATCAAATATGATCTTCAATTGTGAGTTACATTAATTTAAGCGAAGATCTATTATGAAACTACAATCAGAGCAAAAAATAAACTTCAGTTTTATCATTTTATACACTTACATGAAAATTAAAAACAATACAATTCAATGATATGGATCCCTTGTCCAATTATCAGATCGATTACTCAAACAAACCAGTGTGGAACGAAATTATAAGTTGTAATAAATGAATTGACATTTACAGTAAACATCGTGCATTTGCTATATACTCATTCCAACAAAACATGCGAAAGCATCAAAGACATGTGCAGCACGAATTACCTTTGCATCCACGAGTCACGTTAAGGAATGTTGCATAATGAATTTAAAAACGATTTTTTTTTTTCTTTTATCCGTTCATCTGTTATTGAGGCTGTGCATGATAAAATAAGAAAATTCTTAGCAAAAGTATAAGAATACTGGCAGAAGTTCACCATCCTTCAGAATCAAACTTTTCTGGATTCTCGAGCTGGTTTGGGGGGAAGTGTAGTAATATGGTAACAAAAAGAACTACCAGGACAAAGGGCGTTCGAGCTAATGACCGCACTTAAGAAGAAGCTTAATGGATCGTTCTCCAGACGCAATGGTGTATCATTTGTTACATTACGTTGCTCACACGTAGCATTGCTCCCTATCGTCTTGGATTAATTGCTGCCCAATTATTGTCTGAACATCGCCGGAAAGAGCAGACTTAAAGTGATTGACTTCGTCGTGTTTCCGGCAACAGAGTAACCTGCACTCGACGACCGAAGTTTTTCTCTCAATTTAGTTTAGTTTAACCGATATTAAAAGATTTTAACAGTGTGTATATAATATATTAAGCAGTAGCGGACAAAAGTTTAAGACGACAAGACAATGTAAAATATAATTTTATGATTCACAAATATTGTTTATTTATTCATTTTTATAGTCATTATAGTAGAACACTATAGAAATAAATTTTATTTATATTGTTGTTTCTTATTAATTAATTTATTTATTTTCTTTGACCTTTTCTTTAGTCTTAAACTTTTGTCTGCTACTGTATATACCTTAGATTGTGTACGAAATACCTTATGTGTTTCAACCAATGTATTATTAGTATAAAAACATGATGCAAAATAAAAACGTATTATAATTTTATGTGACCCATACTTTTAGTAAGTTAAGATATCATAGTGAGTTTCAAAAGATTTAAATATTAGCGCGTACAGCTTCGTTTTATACGTACACAGCTAGTGGTGAGTATACCTGATTTGCATACTAACTCGGCGCATTAGTCACGACCACGTGACCGTGTGTGTGTCATTCCGCAGCAGACAGACGAAACGGTACCTTTTTTTTTTTCGTTCCTCAAATCGCGCACGAATAATTCCAACGAGATCGACAAACGTGTCGACAGCAGCAAGCCCTGGACTTTATTAATTTATTCAGGCATGGAAACAGTAATTAGCACGGACACCGGTGACAGTACCAGGTTCGCCCCGAAGGGGGTACGTGTGTTAATTTGCGCAGACAGGCAATACTCGGAATAGTTGAACAAGCCCTGAAGCGATTAGGGAACAAGTGTCCTGTTCGATGGTCGAAGGCCAATCTTATAACAAACTTAGAAAATCAATCAACTGTGTTTGCTCGTTAAATATTATAAAATAACTTACGATTAATTAAAAAACCCAATAGCCTGTTTGAAAATTAACCCTTTGCACTCGAGAGGTGACCGTTAGTCGTTTAATGATGCTAACTTCAAAAATTTTCAAATTCAAAATATTCACTATGGTTCGCGTATATTAAACTTCATTTAGTTTAGTTAAGTAGTATATTCAAATTTACAATCAACTGTTAAATATTATAAAATAACTTACGATTAATTAAAAAACCCAATAACCTGTTTGCCAATTAATCTTTGCACTCGAGAGGTGACCGTTAGTCGTTTAATGATGCTAACCTCAAAAATTTTCAAATTCGAAATATTTACTATGGTTCGCGTATATTAAACTTCATTTAGTTTAGTTAAGTCGTATATTCAAATTTACAATCAACTGTTAAATATTATAAAATAACTTACGATTAATTAAAAAACCCAATAACCTGTTTGCCAATTAACCCTTTGCACTCGAGAGGTAACCGTTAGTCGTTTAATGATACTAACTTCAAAAATTTTCAAATTCGAAATATTTACTATGGTTGGCGTATATTAAACTTCATTTAGTTTAGTTAAAATTTACATATACAACTATTTAACGTCCGGGTCTGGACTAAAGACTAAAAATTTGCGAAACTATCATATGCTAGGATTAGGATGTCCCATGAGAAGGGACAGCCGAGTGCAAAGGGTTAAATATCATAAATACGCGAATAGTATACACCTTTGCACCTTATACTCTTTGCGCGGTTGATTCGTGTCGCTTTCATAAGTGCTACTTCCTGTAAGAGATAACGGTTGTAAACCTAGTTTAAATGAGAAACACTTGCTCCTGGTAAACTATAAAAATTAGAGCTAGTTAGAGTAACACGATGGGAATATGAGAATACAGACGTGTTAGAAAAATAATTTAAAGCGAGGCAATATGAGTGGAAAATAAAGGACACGATCATTATCTAGCTTTAATAGAAATAAAGCAATAATCAGTACCGATTTGTAAGTATAATAATTATAAATAAGAAGCTGTTAATAATTCATTGGAGATGTGCTACAGCATTCGCTAGAACCAATGATATTACAGATATGATCAAAACATATCGATTGAGACTAAGTGACAGCGAAAATTCGTTTCGATCCGTTACACGATGACAATAGAACATTTTACTTAAACCCTTAGAGTACAGAGTGAGGGACTTTAGGTCCCCCAAGATTAGTTATTTCTTTAATAACTTCTTAAATAATTTCTTTCTCTCTTTTTCCCTTTGGGTAGTCGAGTTTTATTTTAAATTCTGTATAAAAACTTATTAATGGCATTCCAACGTTTTTTAATTTACTAATATGCCAACTTATAAACAAAACAACACAATTTTTGTATGTAGGACTTTTGTGACCCTACTCCGTCCTTTATGTTATAAAATAGACTCCGTACAGTAACAGTTAAAAACTGCTAAATAATGAAACCTACGCTATTTCATCCTCTGAAAAATTATTCTTATAAATTTTACTGTCCCTCGATAATAAATGGACGCTTAAGGAATAAGTAGATACCATTCTACAAGCGTGAGTAATTAACCGTTTGCGTACCAAAGGGTTTTCAAAAAACACGATCGAAAAACGCCAAGGAGCGCGATCGCGCTCTTTCGATCATCTGTTGAAAAAAGCCGAAGAGCGCGATCGCGCTCCTTTGATTATGTGCCGAAATATTGTTTGTCCTTTAAATTTCTCATACTTTTAATTTGTAACTTATTATTTTATGAAATACTATTATATATATATTCTTATACTAGGTGATGGCGATGCGACGTACATGCGTCTAAAAGTTTGAGCGCATTTTGGCAAATTGTAAGCGCGCTGTCAATTGTCTGTATCGGTCAAATGCACTGGGTTTTCTCGACAGGAAATCGGAAGAGCGCGAAAGCGGCTCGTGGTACGCAAACGGTTAACCCTTTGCGGACGAGTGTCGGATATATCCGCCCAAGTCTCGCGCTGCGTTTGTCTGTTGTAAACGACACGTATAAGATACACATGGGTATACTAATCTAAGAAGTCAAGTTGGCCTAAATTTATTTGTTTATGATTTTGTTAGATTTTATGAAAAACTTATTTAAATACAGCTTTAGTTTTTATAACACAAACGCGCGACGTAACTATTTTCTTTACTGCTCTATCCGCAAAGGGTTAAGTATACGCTGTCTACCTGACTTGACGCGTTAACCGGCGATATCCCGAAATTGGCAATTCTAATCAAGCGCCGCACAAGCTTCCTAATCAAAAGCAGGCATTAAAGTGGCGGCCTCGAACAGAAATTAACAATGTTGTTAACAAGCACGTCGCCGCGACAATCCCCGTTTACCAGGCACGAATATCCCAGAGGCTAAAAGCACCACGAGAGTCATCCCGCACTCTGTGGGAGATAAGTGTGACGACCTGTCCAACGACACTAGGGGGAGGGAAGGGTTGAAGCAATCAACGTAAAACGTAACGCCAACGGTAACAGGGATTAGTTATCTTCAGCACCCTCACAGTCACTCGCGGAAGGTACGATCTGGGGACGGGGAGGGTAAGGAGGGAGAAGATTGTTCCGAAATCACCGACGGTCTTCCTGTAATTGCGTCAAGAAAATTGTGCGAGTAGTCAGTGCTAACTGGAATGGCTAGTAACGAAAATCGATGACCAACAACGGTGTAAGATGGCTATTACCCCCCTTCCACTCCTAAAACTAGCGAGATAATGTCGATACCCGTTTCGGGAATGACATCGTCCACGACGAAAATCGATGTCAATGGCAGGGAAAAAGACGAAGTCGTTCACGGAGTATTATGAAAACAGATTTGTGTTTAAGTGGCATTATTGCCCCAAGAGAAAAAAAATACTTTAAATTTTAACACTCTACCTACTATTCGTTATATCTATTTTTGCGATTTCACCATCGACTCTGACTTTTATTAACCCTTTGCTTTATTAACACGTTGGACATAGAACTGCAAACGGTTAACTTTAAAATCGTCTTTGTTTTATCCAATTGGAATAATGTCAGTTTAAAGATTGATTGAATGTGGAAGGAGTTTTGTACAATTTTTCGAGGCAAATACCCCACTGTGAGCTGTGTCGAGTAACGCTTGACATAGAACTGCAAAGGGTTAAAATACTATAGCATTACCTATAAATCTATTCTAGAACAGCATAACTGTCGATTAAGAAGATGAAATATTCATCGCTGCAAATTTATGTTGTATGAATCTTATAATTCTATGTAATAACTGCATATAAGTCGCATTATTGCTGTGATAGACAAAAGCTACTTTAAATTCTAACACTCTACCTACTATTGCTGTTTGCAATACACACATCCGTATAATTATGTAGCTTCGTTTGAATTTTATTATACCTATTTCTATGATTTCACCATCGACTCTGGCTATTATTAAAATATTGTAGCATCACATATAAATCAATTCTATAACAGCATAATTATCGATTAAAAAGATGAAATATTCATCGCTGCAAATTTATGTTGTATGAATCTTATAATTCTATGTAATAACTGCATATAAGTCGCATTATTGCTGTGATAGACAAAAACTACTTTAAATTCTAACACTCTACCTACTATTGCTGTTTGCAATACAAACATCCGTATAATTATGCAGCTTCATTTGAATTTTGTTATACCTATTTCTATGATTTCACGATCCACTTTGACTTTCATTAAAATATTGTAGCATCACCTATAAATCTATTCTAGAACAGCATAACTGTCGATTAAGAAGATGAAATATTCATCGCTGCAAATTTATGTTATATGCAATGTTATAATTCTAAGTAAAAACTGTGTAAAGGGAGTTAATTATGTATTATGAATTTTAACGATAATAATTCGACACCTAACGCACTGAAGTATATACTTTAAGGTCTCTATCACGTATGGTAGCTAGCAAAAATATTTTCTATCAAATTTAAAGAAACCTTCTCCATTCAAATTATCGTTATGTCAATACGCAACACTGTATGATCACACAAAAATATTGTGAAACGCTAGAGAAGCTAATTAAACTGATTCTTAATTAATCAACACACATATATTAAAATAAACTTCACTATTTGTACCTTGAAAGTCAGGTTAATGCCTGCAACCGATGAATCAGTGATATGAATATGAATGACACGAGGATGCAACTAAAACATTACGATGGTCGATAATAAATTATGATAATACACGCTAATTTCCGCGAGAGAAACACACGAACAAATAACGAATCTCCCTTTAACTCGTTCATTTTCTCTCCACCGAATTAATTCAGATTGGCCAGCGTCGGACCGTGGCGAAACAGTACGAACCATCAGAATTTGCAATCGCGCGATACTTTTAGGATTACATCGGGCAGGTGTTGTAAAACGTTTTCATTAAACATCGCTCGAATTCGTCACAGAGCGTGGCGGAAAATTTGATTACCGTCCATACAGCCCGACGAACAAATATGCAAAAAGCAGCCGCGGGTAACAGTGTGTGTACGAACGATTTTTCGTGCCTCGCTCAATACCTACAGTGGCTCCAAAAAATATTCGTGCACTGTATTTCAAGGATTTCATTGTATTATAATTGTGATTTCAATGTAACAAATGATATACAATTTTATACATATTATACACATTTTATATTAATTTTTTGGATATAATTTCAATGTTTCAAAAATGTAACTGCTTCTACAACACGAACATACAGTGTCTGCAAAAAGTATTCGTGCACTGTATTTCAAGGATTTCATTGTATTATAATTGTGATTTCAATGTAACAAATGATATACAATTTTATACATGTTACACAGATTTTATATTAATTTTTTAGATATGATTTCAATGTTTCAAAAATGTAACTGCTTTTACAACACCAACATACAGTGACTCCAAAAAGTATTCGTACACTGTATTATAAGGAAATTCAGTGTATTATAATTGTGATTTCAATGTAACAAATGATATACAATTTTATACATATTACATAGATTTTATATTAATTTTTTAGATATGATTTCAACGTTTCAAAAATGTAACTGCTTTTACAACACGAACATACAGTGTCTGCAAAAAGTATTCGTGCACTGTATTATAAAGAAATTCATCTACTTCTGAAATTCTGATTTCAATGAAACTTTATGCGTGTACAGAGCATGGTGTGCCAATTTTAAGCAATCTTTTTGGCGACAAAATATTTTCTAAGGGGGCTGATAACGAATCTCAAAGTTTCAGCGATTTTTCACGCTTCGAATACAAAATTTTGTGTTTTTTTTTTATTACAGAGCGATACAGTGTTAAAAATTAAACATTTTTTAATTGAAAAGTTTTGCTTCATCATTGCCATTTCAAAAGTTATTTCTAAAAAATGAGAGAAGGCTCAGAAACTTCAACGCTGGTTTCACTCCTCTAAAATCGCATTTAAATGAAAAGGAGAGATTATTATTAGAATTTATATAAGAGATTATTATAGAATTATAGATTATAGAATAATATATATTATTCATACGTATAATATTACGATCTACATACCCACAAAGTATTATCAAACACTTTTAACAGGTTCAGAATTTAAGGGTTGAACGAATTTGTTTGTGACTTAGCGTACGAATACTTTTTCGAGCCACTGTACACACGTGACCATGTAATGGACGGCACGGGGGCAAATTTACCAAAAGAATGCATAAACAACGGAGTTACGAGCGAACGCAGGCAGCAAACGCGTTTTGTTTACAGCGAGACCGTGGGTCGCCATCCCAACGCGATAAAACGCGAAATAAAGGGTCGATCGACAATTACACGAGCAAGGTGTTAATCCCTTTTACGGTCCGTGTCAGCGTCACGGGCAAAGTGGGCACAAAATGGTCCCTTTGATGCATTCAAAATGCACCGACTACGTTCGATGGTGAAGCAACAACAGAACATCCTGATCGCTTTCCTCCCTCTTTCTCCTCGAACCCCCCCTCTCGAACGAAATGTTTTTGCGAACCCGCGAACGGCACGATAATAAATAATGGACACGGAATTATATCGCTTTTGTATTCATATTAAGGTCCACGGCCGTGGTCGTTCAGCGTCAAGCTGAATATTTTCCTTCTATTCGGGATTAATGGCTCGGACGTATTTTATAGGGAGCCCCTGTCCGCGCGATATCCATGCAGAAACTGACCGCTGCTCGTTCCACCCGTGATATATCGTCGGAAGTTTAAAAGTAATACAGGGAACGCAGAAGAGTGGCCGTAATAATATCGCGGGCCTGCCCCTGGAGAAATTTAAATTCCGAAATTTGACGTACAACAAAGAACCAGTTGAAGATTCTAAGAAACGGATTCGGTGAAAAAAATCGAGAAAGGTTTCATTGTTATCGAGAAAGCGATAAGACATGCATATACCTCATGCAAGAAACGAAAGAAAACGGTGAAGTTTCGTTAACCGACAGTAGAATTTAGAATGTAAGATAAAATTTAGCTTCAAAGAAAGCTGGTTTACAGAGAACACGACATGAATATTTATTTTAAATCATCGTATTATGTGTGACACTGAAATTAATTGGAACGATATTGATACGTATTTGGATGTATAGACTGAAAAATTTGTATCAGTCAAAAATTGGCGTGCAAAGGTTTAGTACAAAGGAAAATCTTGTTGTGGCAATATAAAGACTTTGATAAAATGAAGTTTCGATTAAAAATCGAAGAAATCAAGTATATTATAACGACGAAACACTACAGCACCATATAGTAGACTGTTAGTACACCATAAATTCGAACACCAGCGCACTATAAACGCGAAAACGAAGGCACTATAAATTCGAATGCAAGTGCACTATAAAATCGAACAGGAGCGCAGTATAAAGTCAAACGCGAGCGCAATATAAAGTCGAAAGCGAGCGCACCATAAACACGAACACGAGCGCAGTATAAAATCGAACGCGAGCGCATAATGTAGACGAACGGGAGTGCACTATAAAGTCGAACACGAGCGCACAATGTAGACAATCGGGAGTGCACTATAAAGTCGAACACGAGCGCAGTAAAAAGCCGAACGCGAGCGCACAATGTAGACGATCGGGAGCGCACTATAAACACGAAAACGAATGCACTATAAATTCAAATGCAACTGCACTATAAAGTCGATCGGGAGCGCACTATAAAGTCGAACGCGAGCGCAATATAAAGTCGAACGCGAGCGCAATATAAAGTCGAAAGCGAGCGCACCATAAACACGAACACGAGTGCAGTATAAAGTCGATCGCGAGCGCACAATATACACAAACGGGAGTGCGCAATAAATTCGAACACGAGCGCAGTATAAAGTCGAACCCGAGCGCAGTATAAAGTCGATCGCGAGCGCATAATGTATACGAACGGGAGTGCACTATAAATTCGAACACGAGCGCAGTATAGAGTCGATCGCGAGTGCATAATGTAGACGATCAGTAGCGCACTATAAATTCGAACACGAGCGCAGTGTAGAGTCGAACGCGAGTGCATAATGTAGACGAACGGGAGCGCACTATAAAGTCGAACACGAGCGCAGTATAAAGTCGAACGCGAGCGCACAATGTAGATGAACGGAAGTGCACTATAAAGTCGGACACGAGCGCACAATATACACGAGCGGAAGTGCACTATAAATTCGAACACGAGCGCAGTGTAGAGTCGATCGCGAGTGCATAATGTAGACGATCAGGAGCGCACTATAAATTCGAACACGAGCGCAGTATAAAGTCGAACGCGAGTGCGCTATACATACGAACTCAAACGTACTACAAATTCGAACACGTGCGCACAATTCTCACGAACGCGAGCACTCTGTAAACACGAACACGAACGCATTATAAATCGAGACGCGAGAGTGCAACATAAATTTGAACGCGAATGCACTATAATATCGAGCGGTAGAACACTTTACAAGCGAACGCGACCTAAATCTACGTGTTCTTCAAATTTCGCGAAACTACGTACGACGCGGCAATCAATTAAAAGCATCTGGTGACGTTTTCGGATATAGAGACAGAAGAATGTTCCGTCAGTTGAAAATCGGCATGCAAAGGTCATGCACATAACAACGTCTTGATGCGAAGATTCGATGCCCCTACACTAATAAACTATCGATTACGTATCGAAGAGCGATTCTTCCCCGACAGAAGAATCATGAGCGCGAAATAAAGATAACTACTCAGAAAACTGCTATACTATTATATAAAGCCGACCGCGACTGAATTATAAATTCGAACGCGAGTGCATTACAATATCGAGCGCGAGCGCAATATAAAGTCGAACGCGAGAGCGAAATGAGGTTGGAGGCGACTGAACTACAAAGTCGTAGGTGAGTGCACTATAAATTTAAACGCGAGTGCACTATAATATCGAGCGCTGGAGCACTATACAATCGAACGCGACCTAAATCTACGCATTCACCTAACTCAACAAATTACGGGTGGCACCGTAATTATACGGATACTGTGACGTTTTCGGATCGAGACAGAAAAGTTTTCCATCAGTTATAAATTCGCATGCAAGGAACATGCGCAAAGAAACGCCATGATGCGATGACACCAAAGCACCTACCCTATTGAACTACTGACTATATATAAAAGAGAAATTCTTCTCCGACAGAAAAATCGTAAACGCAAAATAAGGATAACATCTAAGAAAGCTACTATATCATAAAGTCGAACGCGAACGCAATATACAATCGAGCGCTGGGGCCCCTCAACCTCAAACGCGAATGCGCTGTATTTTCGGTCGCGAGTGCGCAGTATTTTCGGCACGCGAATGCGCTATATTTTCGGTCGCGAATGCGCTGTATTTTCGGTCGCGAATGCGCTGTATTTCGGCACGCGAATGCGCTGTATTTTCGGTCGCGAGTGCGCAGTATTTTCGGCACGCGAATGCGCTGTGTTTTCGGCCGCGAATGCGCAGTATTTCCGTTCGCGAAGGCGCTGTAATGTCGGTCGCGAGTGCGCTGTACTGTCGGTCGCGAATGCGCTGTGTTTTCGGTCGCGAATGCGCTGTATTTCCGTACGCGAAGGCGCTGTTATGTCGGTCGCGAAGGCACTGTATTGTCGATGGCGAATGCGCTATATTTTCGGTCGCGAGTGCGCAGTATTTTCGGCACACGAATGCGCTATATTTTCGGTCGCGAGTGCGCCGCAGTGTCGGTCGCGAAGGCGCTGTATTTCGGCACGCGAATGCGCGCTATTGTCGGTCGCGAGTGCGCTATACTTTCGGTCGCGAGTGCGCTGTATTGTCGGTCGCGAAGGCGCTGTATTTTCGGTCGCGAGTGCGCTGTAATGTCGGTCGCGTATGCGCTGTACTGTCGGTCGCGAATGCGCTGTGTTTTCGGTCGCGAATGCGCAGTATTTCCGTACGCGAAGGCGCTGTAACGTCGATCGCGAATGCGCTGTATTGTCGGTCGCGAGTGCGCTGTATTGTCGGTCGCGAAGGCGCTGTATTTCCGTACGCGAAGGCGCTGTAACGACGATCACGAATGCGCTGTATTGTCGGTCGCGAGTGCGCAGTATTGTCGGTCGCGAAAGCGCTGTATTTTCGGTCGCGAAGGCGCTGTATTGTCGGTCGCGAAGGCGCTGTATTTTCGGTCGCGAAGGCGCTGTACTGTCGGTCGCGAGTGCGCTATATTGTCGGTCGCGAATGCGCTGTATTTCGGCACGCGAATGCGCTATATTTTCGGTCGCGAAGTCGCTGTGTTGTCGGTCGCGAGTGCGCTGTATTGTCGGTCGCGAATGCGCTGCATTGTCGATCGCGAATGCGCTGTTATGTCGTTCGCGAAAGCGCTATGTTTTCAGTCGCGAGTGCGCTGTATTTTCGGTCGCGAAGGCGCTGTATTTTCGGTCGCGAAGGCGCTGTACTGTCGGTCGCGAGTGCGCTATATTGTCGGTCGCGAATGCGCTGTATTTCGGCACGCGAATGCGCTATATTTTCGGTCGCGAAGTCGCTGTGTTGTCGGTCGCGAGTGCGCTGTATTGTCGGTCGCGAATGCGCTGCATTGTCGATCGCGAATGCGCTGTTATGTCGTTCGCGAAAGCGCTATGTTTTCAGTCGCGAGTGCGCTGTATTTTCGGTCGCGAAGGCGCTGTATTTTCGGTCGCGAAGGCGCTGTATTGTCGGTCGCGAAGGCGCTGTATTTTCGGTCGCGAGTGCGCTATATTTTCGGTCGCGAGTGCGCTGTATTTTCGGTCGCGAATGCGCTGTGTTTTCGGTCGCGAGTGCGCTGTATTGTCGGTCGCGAAGGCGCTGTATTTTCGGTCGCGAGTGCGCCGTATTGCCGGTCGCGAGTGCGCTGTATTGTCGGTCGCGAATGCGCTGCATTGTCGATCGCGAATGCGCTGTTATGTCGTTCGCGAAAGCGCTATGTTTTCAGTCGCGAGTGCGCTGTATTTTCGGTCGCGAAGGCGCTGTATTTTCGGTCGCGAAGGCGCTGTATTGTCGGTCGCGAAGGCGCTGTATTTTCGGTCGCGAAGGCGCTGTACTGTCGGTCGCGAGTGCGCTATATTGTCGGTCGCGAATGCGCTGTATTTCGGCACGCGAATGCGCTATATTTTCGGTCGCGAAGTCGCTGTGTTGTCGGTCGCGAGTGCGCTGTATTGTCGGTCGCGAATGCGCTGCATTGTCGATCGCGAATGCGCTGTTATGTCGTTCGCGAAAGCGCTATGTTTTCAGTCGCGAGTGCGCTGTATTTTCGGTCGCGAAGGCGCTGTATTTTCGGTCGCGAAGGCGCTGTATTGTCGGTCGCGAAGGCGCTGTATTTTCGGTCGCGAGTGCGCTATATTTTCGGTCGCGAGTGCGCTGTATTTTCGGTCGCGAATGCGCTGTGTTTTCGGTCGCGAGTGCGCTGTATTGTCGGTCGCGAAGGCGCTGTATTTTCGGTCGCGAGTGCGCCGTATTGCCGGTCGCGAGTGCGCTGTATTGTCGGTCGCGAATGCGCTGCATTGTCGATCGCGAATGCGCTGTTATGTCGTTCGCGAAAGCGCTATGTTTTCAGTCGCGAGTGCGCTGTATTTTCGGTCGCGAAGGCGCTGTATTTTCGGTCGCGAAGGCGCTGTATTGTCGGTCGCGAAGGCGCTGTATTTTCGGTCGCGAAGGCGCTGTACTGTCGGTCGCGAGTGCGCTATATTGTCGGTCGCGAATGCGCTGTATTTCAGCACGCGAATGCGCTGTATTGTCGGTCGCGGATGCGCTGTATTTCCGTACGCGGAGGCGCAGTATTTTCGGTCGCGAATGCGCTATATTTTCGGTCGCGAATGCGCTGTATTTTCGCACGCGAATGCGCAGTATTTTCAAACGCGAGGGCGCTGCATTTCGGCACGCGAATGCGTTGTATTTTCGGTCGCGAGTGCGCTGCATTGTCGGTCACGAAGCCGCTGTATGTTCGCACTCGAATGCGCTGCATTGTCGGTCGCGAAGGCGCAGTATTGTTGGTCGCGAATGCGCTATGATAAAGTATGCAAGTACGCTGCGCAGTCGAACGCGAGTGCGTTATGTTATCGAACGCGTGTGTACTATACAGTCGAACGCGATTGCAATGTAAAATCGGGTGCAGATATATTATTAAGTTGAACCCAAATTTGTTATAAATTTGAGGACTCTTGTAGTAGAAAGCTAATTGCTACTTTACTCTATAGTCGAACGTGATCTAAATTATTCCTTGTTCCAATTCTACAAATTATGTGCCGTACTCCAATTAATTAAAGCTATATTTTGTGTTTTTCTAACACATAACCGGAAATTGTCTATTAACCTTCAAAGCAGAAGATATATTTGCTGATTTCTCTGAAACATGACATGCCTGCACAATTGTCGAAAACGTGAAACCTTTCTTTCTATCACCAAATACTATCACAGCTGCGAAAGGGCAAAAAGGGATCGTGTGATCGTAGTACGTTTCCAACAAACAGACAACTCTTCTCTCGAAGTACTGTCGTCGCCACGCCGCGATAAAGAAAGGGGAACCGGTAAAAGATGAACCGAGAGGAACGCGAAATCTCACTTTAAACCACGAAGAAAATCGAATCCCTTTGAAGATTTGGAGAAAGTTAAATTCTATTCGCAAACGCGCCGCACGCTTACAACTCGGGAATCGGTACAATGTATATAGAAATAAAGGTTTCAGGGCGGTTTCTTTTCAGCCCCCGTCAGCCGTGACCATTATAGTGTAGCCGTAGGGTGTCTATAGGGTTGTTCGCAGCCGAAAATGGAGCAGACGAGACCGGTGGTGACTGCTACCGACCTTACGGAAGGGTCGATTGTTGACCGAAAAAGTCGTCAATTTAAAAGAACCCCCGGCGGTTCTTTCTCGACCAAGCGTATGAATGAAGAGAGAGGCCGAGGATAGGAGAGAGCACGCTCCCGATTCCGAACAAGCAATTATGTTGTTACGAAATGTTTACAACGAGATTATTGTCAGCGGCATCTTGCGCCCCGGGTGGCGGCCCGCCGAGCCGGATCTTCCTTGTATTATCAATTTTATTCGACGAAGGGACCCCGAATGCGCCCAAGGCGTGCCTTTTGTGGACGAATATACCACACCATTCGACTCGCGAAACGAGCTCCGAGCACGTATCACTTGCGCGTTCTTTACCCTACCTTCCTCACGACCCACTTGTTCGTTTCGTATTTCCTACCCTACCACCTTTCGATAGCAAACGCCACAAGTTTCAAACTTTTCGACAAAATACCGAATGTTTGTGTTGGAAATTGAATACAGAAATACTACGAAGCAAAAATTAACCATAAACCAGCTTTCTCTTAACGTACTTTCTCAAGGGCTTCTTCCAAGAAGCTAAGCCACATCTGGCATTTTAGAAAGTTCGAAAACATCGAGAAACAGAACAAAAGGGGCTGAAGGACCCGGACAGGGGTTGTAAGAATTTCGACGACTGCGTTCTGCTAGTCTTGTGACAAAACTCGCTAGGTGCGGTCATAATTGCCCTTCCTCGTGCTATATAAAAGTATTAATAAATATCTGAGTATTATTTCACAAATAAGAGTTTATTTCATTCAGCAATATAAAACCTCATTCCCAATAGTTTGCGATCAAAATCTGGCTTAAAAATTAATCCTTACAATAATAAAAGGAAAGGACGATTATTTCACACAAGCACGCTGCTATTTCTAACTAAACAATTGTTACTAAAATAATTATTTATAGCAGGAAAAATAAGAGATACCATATCTCAGTGTACCATATAAACAAACTCAATCAACTCTAATAGGATATTAATGAATAAATCAATGAACATGCTCGGCTGAATAATATTTTAGAGTTTCTCGATTTTAACAAGATATTTTTAATCCTTTACTCCCGAATACATTCAAAATGTAAGGTTTCCGTAAACCAACACCACGTTTTATTTCGTGTACGCAAACTTGATTTTATCATTCTCAACTGCGAACGTTAAAAAAAAGATGGGTATATCGCACCCAATGTTACGACTCGCGGTGAAGAATTAGAAGCAAGTGATTTAAAAATCATAAACGCGGTTACAGGCCCAAGGGTGCGAGGTTGAAGGCAACAGAACACCCGACAACGTCCGGTTGACGAAAACGAAGATGACGAGGAACCGGGGGTCAAAGGCGGTAATAAGGTGTATACAACCGTCGTTTCGCGTTCAAAACCGTTTTTCAAGTGCTCAGAGGTGTCCCACAAGCGTGTCCTCTCCCTCGCGTGCACGCGGTCCCGATTCGTCACGGTTCGAATTCTTCCGCATGCGGAATCGTGGCTGCGAAGAATTTGCATGCAAATAGCGTCGCGAATCCCGGGCACGTTAGGCCACGGCCGGTGTAATCAGTTTTGCGGTCTCGCGGTCATAATTGAATGTGGCGTAAATAAATAAATAATGTCGCAGAAGGCGCGGGACACCATGGTTCGCCACCCTTTGAAAAGGTCGAGACTTCGATTAAGCCTCGCACCTCCGTCGGCGTTTCTCTGTGAACCTCCCCCCCCCCCCCCCAAGGCTCGCCCTCACGTAAGCTGCCGTCGTTGTCGTACGCTTTTGCGGACCACCGCCGAAAGAGAATATTACGGCAGCCGGAATTTTTCTACAGGATTAATTTGCGGTCAGCTTCCTCTCATCTCGTCAGAACTACCGGCATTACCTGCTACCGACTGTGCAACCACCTCTGCGACCGTAAGACGATTAATTATTCGAGCAATTCGTTTCTTTTCTCCGCGGTAACTTCGAGAGAGAAAATAAGCGAGTAACAGACAACACAATAGATAACGGTTGACGATAATGAAAAATCCTATCGATAAACATAGATAGCTTTGGGATCTGCTTATTGACACTCGTGATCTGTTTAGGGAACCAGCGTGAAGCCCTGACCGGTTTTAACACGTTGAGTGCGGCGCCGATTTTGCTATACTTTCCGCTCAGACGGCAGCGCGTGAGCATTTGATTACTTTGTTTCACTTTTTCTTTTGTCGTTTGGATTGTGAGAATGGTGCAGCCAATGCACAAGTATACAAAACATAGTATACTTGTACTTATTAGTTATAGCACAAACACAAAAAAATTCGGACGCAAGATAGCGAGGAATCTCACAAAACAAGTTATTACTTACTGTAATATGTGCAAATCTCAACCTCATCTCTGCTTAAAATGTTTTAATAAACTTCACTAAATTTAAAAATTTTTTAATTGTTATCAATCATTTAACCCTTGATAATGCCGGTTTCATGCACCGATGTCGACCAAACGGGAAGTGTCAGTCCTTAGAATCCACGCCGTCCAAACGAACAATCTACTGTCAGTCCCCAGGGACTGACATAGCACTCAACGTGTTAATTGAACACATTGACAGCCGGCGACCTGAGACATTTAAAGCCTGAGCGCCGGCCTTATTCGTTTGTTTCTGATCATTGAATAGCAAAAAAAAAAATATTTAAAACATTATATATTTTCGTGAAATAGTGCATTTTATTTGCATATTCGTCGTATACAATTTAACGTTAAAAAAAATCCACATCATCGTGGAGCAGCTACTCAAACGACAAACTCGGAAACCCGCGTTTTCGCGGGGCCGGCTGTCAATGTGTTAAATAAGGAATGGTGAATAACAGTTATAACTAATTCGATCGTTAGCTGTACGATCTTAACCCATTAACTGTCAAGGATTCCCCAATTTGAGGATTTTGGAATGTAAGGCAATGTCGGGTAATAAATAAATAATAGCTACTTTTAATGTATAAAATAATTCATGAAACGAAAAAGAATTTTTTCTTATTTGCTGCAACGTACCACAATAACCGTTTGGAACTTTTTAAAAAATATAGAATATTTTAAAAACAAAATATAATTTGAAAATAATTATATTGTTAGGCAATTCTTTCTGCATAAATATAATTTACTCCAGTCAAAAATTCAAACAACAAAATTTAGCAGTTATTGGGTTAATTTACACATTCCTGATGAAGAATTATGCAATTTCGTGACCCCGCTCTTAAGTAGGAAAATATTTCAATCAATTTTGGAGTTAAAAATGGATTAAGCGTTGAAACGATGTTACTGGTAATAACATTAATTGCAAAATAGCCGAGGTTTTATAAGTTACATCGATATTAAAAAGACGGGACAACGTGACAACCGTTTCATAACGAAATACCCAACGTTTATAGAATTGAAGGTTTCGTTTAAAATTTATGGACCGATTTGAGACAATTTTCGAATTGAAATGAATATTTCATTAAGCAATGACCCTGGTCCACGTAAAGTAAGACCGCACACAGTTCGGTCAGACCAGAGTTATGGGTTATTATTCGCGTGTCCTTCGATGAAATATCCCTGTTCGTAGAATTAACTAGAAAGATTTTAATATACGGCCCGCAATAAAGGATGAAAGCCGCAATTTCGGCGCTTTACGATTCGTGGCCCGCGATCCTAGCCGGAAGAACTTGAGATAAATCCTCTGTCAGGATGAAACGCGTACCGAGTTCCTTAGCCCCGGGTGCAACGTACAGACCAGAAATGTTGGCTACATTCTGCGATATTGTTCCTCTTTCCCCGAACGAACGTTGGTAGCTCGTGAAAGTGACGCGACCGACGGTAGTAAAGCGAGAAAAATATTTGCTTTGCGAAACCACCGAACTAACCCACCGTCTCATCTTTCTGACACGGTTGCCGCCAGGAACGAATGTCATCCCGGTCTAACATACAGAGTGACCAATTTGAAGCTTGCCATGGATTTATCCCTAAATTAAAGAATGTTGGGTATAACCCTATTTTGCTTAAAACGAGTCAATTTGACTGAAACATGAAAATTGAAGTTTTTAAAAAAAATAAAACTCTATTCTAAAGAAAGTTTATTCGAGACAATTTTTATATATATATGTAAGAGAAGTACGCTGCCTTCAATTATAAATATCGATATAGATAGAGATATCGATATAGATATAGATATAGAAGGAGATATAGTTAGATGACATACGTGCAGAATAAGATTAGGTTACGGAAAGATAATTATAATTTATAATACAAAGGAGACAGAGACTTGTAAACGTTGTAGGAGAACAAAATAGAGAATAGACTTTAATTGTCGTTTCTCTTTTTACAGGTAAATGTATATATTGTAAATAATTTAACGATTAAGAAAATAAAATTAAACTCTTTTCACAGAGCAACACATTCTAATTTATTCTCTTATTGAAAATTCTCAACGATATTAATTATCTTATATATATTCTGTTTTTAAAAAAAATATTTTCCGCACATTTTTTTATTACATACAGCATAAACGTCCTAACTTCTATTCCTTTCACATGATACTTGAACTTGACAATTCATAAGTGAGTCACGTTGACTCACTCCAGCAATCTAGTGTTAAATTGTAACTGGTCTCAAAGCGTGATCAATATAAAACTGACTTTGTGAGGGTGTGAAAGGGGATCTAATTATTGCAAACAGAGAGATGTACTTTCAAGATTTCAAACAAAACCACAAATTCTAAAACTTAAAATAGTACATTTCAAATATATGAAAATATATACTTCGTCCCTTAGAACACAGAAACTAAAAAACAATTTTCTACCATGTAAATAGAGCATCATAACGCTGCGCATAATTTTTGAGACATTTTCGATGATACGAAAAAGAAATATTCTGAACACAAGTTAATTGATATATGGTTGTGAGTATAAACTGCAATGAAAAAAAAATAGATATGTAAGAGAAGTACGCTGTCTTCACTTATAGATATAGATATAGAGGGAGCTATAGTTAGATGACATACGTGCTGAATAAGATCAAATTACGAAAATATAATTATAATTTATAACACAAAGGAGACAGAGACTTGTAAACGTTGTAGGATAACAAAATAGAGAATAGACTTTAATTGTCGTTTCTCTTTTTACAGGTAAATGTATATATTGTAAATAATGTAACGATTAAGAAAATAAAATTAACCTCTTTTTACAGAGCAACACATTGTAATTTATTCTCTTATTGAAAATTCTCAACGATATTAATCACCTTATACATATATATAAATAAATATGCATACGATTCATACTAAGTTCCCCTCGAAGTCGACTACTTTTCAAATGTTTCATTCCTCGCGTGAACATTCGTAACGCTCGAGATTTATAGCCTACTGCCGCCCCATTCGCACTACGTGTGGTTGTCGCATGTTTCACCAGAGCAAATATTTGTCCCCAAATATTAATCCCGCAGCCGCGAACGCCCATTCCCAAGATTCAACCACGAAAGCAAAAGGAAGAATTTTTGAATTACAGAAGCTACCGTGGCGAACATATAACAAAGACACATTCAGAAGCTATAGAAAGGAGACCATAAAAATATCACAGAATATTCCGAAGTGGAAAATATGATTTCTAAAGTACTGTATTCGGATGCAACACAGACCAATCGTTCTTTTCGTTAACAGTTTGTATCACAGAGTATGAAAAGTATTTATAAAAAGAAATTTAAAATGATGTTCGTTAAAAATCTGAAAGTGATTCAACACCATGAATTGATATTCGCACAGCGGAAATGAATGGAAAGTTGAACAAACAAACAAAAAAATACATCATGAATATTTGAGTTGTAATGAATCATACAGTGAGTTACTTTTATTACTTATTAAGTGCAAGTAGTAATACTGTTGTGTAATCATCTTCATTACATTATACTCAAAACTACCTGCAAGATCAAACGTGATCATGATGATTTATATCAATTTACCCACGGGTCTAAGATTTAAATATAATTAATGCAAAAAATAAACATCAGTGTTAACATTTTATACATCTCCTTGATTTTCTGAAACAATACAATACAATACAATGAAAAGAGTCCCTTAACCAATTATACGATAGATTGCTTGAACAAACTTCAGTGAAACAAACTCGTACGCTATAATCATTAAATGAATATAACAGAAGAATTACGACAAATAAATGAAAGAAACGAATCGACATTTTACAACACAAACATAGTGTTGATTAAGTAGATAACAATAAAACTAATTTTACTTGATAATGACGAAACGTGTATGGCATGAATTACCCTTGGATCCACGAGCCACGCCAAGAAACGTTGCGCGGTCTGTCACAATTATAACAGGCTTGGACATTTTAATGAGAAACTATGTGAGGGAACACTCGCATTGAAGACACGAAATAAATCAGAGAAGGTTACTTCCTTCGGAACAAAAAAATGGGACTAACTAATTCAAGCAACAACGGCTTGTTCAAGCAAATCAACGTGTAATTACTTCAAAAGGCATGCACTACTGCTTGAGTAACCACCGGTATCGGATTGCGCAGCCAGATCTGGATACGGGATCAAGAAATGACCACAGCCCAGGTCTGCTCGGCAAACCCGACTTGTTTCATTCCCGAAATGATTCCTCAAGTCAATATATTAGCCATGTACGGCTAAGCAATGGAAAGCCATCTTGAAACAATTATTCGCCATGGTATCTAACAGCTAATTCATTTACTTCATGTTTTCGCGATATGTTCCCTGAGACAGCTTCTGCTACTCCAACTGCGACAGAAACGCAAGGCTCCCCAGAATGGCTCGTGTGAACAGAGCAGCGCTCTGTATCCAAGAGTAAAACATACAGTACATGCTTCATATTTTATCATGTTTCAAACAATTTAAATTAATACCAGTTTTGAAACGAATTATTTCACATATTTGTCACGACTCAATCAGACCCAAAAATAAAAAACGAAACGAGGGCCTTTACCTTTTAAAGAAACTGAAATTACGGCTGCAACCGATATTAAATAATAAGATGACCACTGAAGGTAACAAAAAATGAGTGGTCGAAGCTTGTTCGAGCAACCTAAACATATAATATTCCCGATATAATTTCTCAATTTAGATATGCTAGTGAATTCATACGGTAAGACACAGTAGAATGGTATTTTGAAATAATTATTCGCCACGGTAACCAACAGCTAATTCATTTGCTTCACGTTTACGTAAAACGTTTCCTGAGTTAACTACTGCGACACAGAATATGACGTAAACGTAAAATTTTCCAAACGACTCGTGCAAGTAAAGATGAAGATGCTCTGCATTGAAAAAATTATAACATGTAGCATACATTCGAAAAGTTACCACATCTCAAACAATTCTAATTAACGCAAACTTGGAAGCGGTTTATTTCATATATTCACCATACGATCAAGCCAAAGGATAACAAACAAATGGATGTGACTGCTTCTTAATAACACTAAAATTGGTGTTTGTCAAATATCTGATACCCCTCACCTAATATTATGCTCTTGTTTTGCTGTGATTGCATGAAGTTTGAGTGTACAAGAAAGTAGGTAAACACGATGAACTGACATTAACATATCGAAAATGAATGAAGGATTGAACAAGGGAACAAAGAAATAAACCACGAAAATTTGGGTAGTAATGAATCATACAGTGAGTTACTTTTGTTACTCATTAGCTGCTGCAAGTAATGTTGTGGTGTAATCATCATCATTACTTTTACCCAATACCAACTACTTGATCAAATATGATCTACAATTGTGAGTTTAATCAATCTAATCGTGAATCTATCATGAACAATAATTAGAGCAAAGAATAAACTTCAAACGTAACATTTTATACACTTTTATCAAAATTTAAAGGAATACGAGACAATGTTAAGGTTCCCTTGTCCAATTATCCGAACGATTACTCGAACAAATAAGAGCAGAACGATATTATACGTTGCAATCGTAAAATGAAGGTAACAGAAAAATTGCGACAAATAAATGAAACAAACGAATCGACATTTTACAACACAAACATAGTGTTGATTAAGTAGATAACAATAAAACTAATTTTACTTGATAATAACGAAACGTGTATGGCATGAATTACCCTTGGATCCACGAGCCACGCCAAGAAACGTTGCGCGGTCTGTCACAATTATAACAGGCTTGGACATTTTAATGAGAAACTATGTGAGGGAACACTCGCATTGAAGACACGAAATAAATCAGAGAAGGTTACTTGCTTCGGAACAAACAAATGGGATTAACTAATTCAAGCAACAACGGCTTGTTCAAGCAAATCAACGTGTAATTACTTCAAAAGGCATGCACTACTGCTTGAGTAATCACCGGTATCGGATTGCGCAGCCAGATCTGGATACGGGATCAAGAAATGACCACAGCCCAGGTCTGCTCGGCAAACCCGACTTGTTTCATTCCCGAAATGATTTCTCAAGTCAACATATTAGCCATGTACGGCTAAGCAATGGAAAGCCATCTTGAAATAATTATTCGCCATGATATCTAACAGCTAATTCATTTACTTCATGTTTTCGCGATATGTTCCCTGAGACAGCTTCTGCTACTCCAACTGCGACAGAAACGCAAGGCTCCCCAGAATGGCTCGTGTGAACAGAGCAAAGCTCTATATCCAAGAGTAAAACACACAGTACATGCTTCATATTTTATCATGTTTCATACAATTTAAATTAATACCAGTTTTGAAACGAATTATTTCATATATTTGTCACGACTCAATCGGGTTCAAAAATAACAAACGAAAAGATGGTTCCCATCTTCTAAAGAAACTGAAATCACGACAACAATCGATTATAAATAATAAGAAACCACTGAATTAATCAATAAATCGCACTGGTCGAAGTTTATTCGAAAAACCGTAACGTATAATATTCCCGATATGATTTGTCAATTTAACGTGTTACCCATTTCATAAATTAAAACACAGCACGATACAGTTTAGAAATAATTATTAGCCACAATAATTAACAGGTAATTCATTTGCTTTACGGTTATGGAAAATGCACACCGTTTATGACAAGAACACAAAATTCCTCAAACAATTCTTGTGAGTAAAGCCGAACATGCTCTATATTCAAAAATATAAGATTCAGTATATGTTCGGTAAGTTCCCATGCATAAAACAATTCTAATTAATGCAATCTTTGAAGCGATCCATCTCATATATTCGTCATCTTATGATCAAGGCCAAACATAACAAATGAACGGATGCGATTGTTTTTAAAAAAAATTGAAATTGGTATTCGTCGAAAATCAGATACCCCTCACCTATTTGATGCACAAAGTTTCAGTGTACAAGAAAGTGGATCAACACCATGAACTGACATTAGCACAACGAAAATGAATGAAGGATTGAACAGGGGAACCAAGAAATACAACAATGAATATTTGGGTAGTAATGAATCATACAGAGAGTTACTTTTGTTACTCATTAGCTGCTGCAAGTAATATTATGGTGCAATCATCTTCATTACTTTTACCCAATACCAACTACTTGATCAAATATGATCCACAATTGTGAGTTAAATAAATTTAAACATGAATCTATTATGAACAATAATTAGAGCAAAGAATAAACTTCAAACGTATCAAAAATTGAAGGAATACAATACAATGATAAGGTTCCGTTGTCCAATTATCCGAACGATTACTCGAACAATCATGTTTCCAATAATTTAAATTAATACCAGTTTTGAAACGAATTGTTTCATACATTTGTCACTCCTTCTGTCAGGCCCAAAAATAGCAAACGAAATGATAGGGCCCCATTTTTTAAAAATACTTGAAATCAGATAACCATTGAATTGATCAAGAAATAAAATTTGTCCAAATTTTTTTCGAGTAACCGAAATGCATAACATTCTCGTCATGATACGTCAATTCAACGTGTTAGCCATCTTCTACAACAATGAAATAATTATTATTGGAATTATTAATAATCGACTATATAAAATTGATGAATACAACTTCTTGTATAAGAATGCGAATGCATAGCCATGAACGCACGAAGAGGGAAGAAAAAAAAATCTTCCAGAAGTGTTCGAAGATCGTTCTTGCTCCTCGATTTCTACCGACGCCCTTTCGGAGGCTATTGCCCGGAAGACTCGCGTATTTCACCCGATCTTATTAGTTTTCTGGCCCGAGCGACTCCGCGGAACCAGCAGCTACGCCAAGGGTGAAACGAACAGCCAACGAAACCCTCGCCTTGTACTCTGCATAATACTTATTTTATGCGCGACACTGCGTGAGAATGTCTGAAAATAAGAAGCTTCCAGCAAACACGGCACTCGTTCACGAAAACAGAGTGCCATGGAAATTCGAAGGAACGGAACGAATTTGCGCAAACTCGTTGAAATGGAACTTTCAGGATGAAACCAGAAAATACAAAATCCACCTATCGCTAACACGATATTACCCCCACAACCCAACGAAATAGTTTGACAAGCATTCGCACGAAACCTAGAGATCCCTGCTTTTTCGGTTCGTCACGCTCTGAACACGCCTGGAGGGTGGAAAACCGAATGATTTTTCAACGTCTCGAAACCGGAAGTACCTCCAGGACACTTGATACCACGGGCCAACTAATTCTCATGACGTGAGAAGCTACTCTCGTTTTTTCTCCATTCACCATGGTCTTGTTCGGAGCTAACGCAACGTTTCTCGCGGAACCATACGGGAACCGGAGGAGGAAAGTCTTATCCCTTGGCTTTGGCTTTTGACAAAAAGTGAGAAAGCGTGAAGATTGATGCCCCGGTCATCTTAGCACTTTGCCGAGTCACCGGACATTAGAGGGTCGGCCGGTACCCTCGTTCGGGTGGCGGCGAAACAGAGTGTAAAATGCATTTAATTCACGTGTCGTAGTAACGAGGGTGGCGAAGCCCCCGGACGGCAACATCACCAAGATCTTCCCTTCTTCAGCGACTCTGACTAACAATGATTTCACACTCGTAAATTCAAGTGTCAACTTAGCCGTTCCTATCGCAATTTTCACGTTATTCCATTACATACTTCACCGTGTACATTATGATGGATTACGGATCCCTGGCAAACTCATTTTTCATGGTGAAGAATTATCATCCGTCGAATCGTTCTAAACTACCAGATTACTCGTTCATTCAAAAACATTCTTAAAATTAAACAACGAAAAAGAAAATGGATTTCTTGGGTAGACAAACGACAGACGTGAACCAATTAAACGACCTAACGATTAATTTTTGAACACCTACTCGGTACAAGATGGATCACAGAGGGCCTTTTACATACTTTAGCGACTGAAGAGCTAATTCGTGTTAGCGATAATGTAAGCTTTCAAGAGAAGACACTTAACGTGTTCAGAATATTTGTTGAAAGAGCGTAAAAGAAGTAATTCGGTCGATAGAAAAACGAACTCGAAAAAGGCTCATAATGAGAACTAAATGATGTAGCTAAACTAGTTTATGTATTCCATGGGACAGTGAAACGTGTCGAAACAAAGAGAAAAGTAGTTTATGGCTCACCATAAAGCGGTTTCGTTACGATAATACGTGTGATCATTTACAGAATACGATCTCGTAATCGTACTCTCACAATTAAGTTCGTACAAATCTCTGTTACATTCTTTTTTTTCTCTAAACAATTAAATCCATGTTGATATATGGGAGTGAAGGACAAAATGGCGGTATTACGACAGGTGACAAAATTCAGGGTTAACGCTAAACGAAATAAAACCTCTCGCGCCGACTTGTCGGATGTACAGTAGCGAACAAAAGTTTAAGATCAAAGAGTCAACGATATTAAACTAATTTTCAAGGAATAAGATTTGTGTTAATTAATAAACAGTATTCTATCATAATAACACTAAAAAATAAGTGTACAGACAATATTTGCAGACCATAAAACTATGTTTTATATTGCCTTCTCGTCTAAAACCAAAGGGTCAAAGAAAATAAATTAATTAATTAATAAGGAATAACAGTTTAAATAAAATTTGGAGTGTAGGCTAATCAATAAATAGTATTCTGCCATAATAACAATAAAAATGAATATAGAGATAATATTTGCAGACCATGGAACTATTTTCTACATAACCCTCTCGTCTAAGATCAAAGGGTCTAAGAAAATTAATTAATTAATTAATAAGGAATAACAGTATAAATAAAATTTGGAGTGTAGGCTAATCAATAAATAGTATTTTGCCATAATAACAATAAAAATGAATAGATAAACAACATTTGCGAATCATAAAATTGTGTTCTACATTGTCCTCTCGTCTAAGATCAAAAGGTCTAACAAAATAAATTAAATAATTAATAAAGAATAACAGTATAAATAAAATTTGGATTGTAGGCTAATCAATAAATAGTATTCTGCCATAATAACAATAAAAACGAATATAGAGACAATATTTGCAGGCCATAAAACTATTTTCTATATTACCCTCTCGTCTAAGAAAATAAATTAATAAATTAATAAGAAATAACAGTATAAATAAAATTTGGATCGTAGGCTAATCAATAAATAGTATTCTGCCATAATAACAATAAAACTGAATAGATAAACAACATTTGCGAATCATAAAATTGTGTTCTACATTGTCCTCTCGTCTTGAACTTTTGTCCACTACTGTACCCTAGAAAATATGCACGTACATATATATACCGGGCGTGTGTTTCCTCCGAAAGAGAAACATTCACGATACACAGTGTTAATAAACGGCATCTGTCACAGGGGCATCGCGCTGCGTTTCATGTTTTATGCTTTACGCCCGCTCGCCCGGTTTATGCTTCGGTTTATGCTTCACGCGCCAAGCGTCCGTCGCGCGTGTGCGCATAATGTCGCCGTGCCTCGCGCTTTTCTCCCCCACGCTAATCGCGTCACCTTGCCGTGCCGGACACGCTTTTGTCTCTGATTTTTATCCCCCGTCCATTGGCTGAAAAGAGATTTTTTACCGCTCGGAAAATTCGCCGGTTCCCCGTGCCTACCCGCCTCGTACCGGCCGAGGACACTTTCGCGTATTTATGCCTGAAATTATTCCGTCCACCCTCCCCGTCCTGACCTCGCCCGTTTCCCAGGGTTCGCCAGACGCGAACACACACGCGAACCTAATGGCTTAACGTTCTAACGCGAACGTATATATCCGTTGCCGGTGTTATGACGGAGGACTGATGGAGAAAGAGGAACAACGCCGCTGATAAAACAACGTGCACGCGGGCGTTTCGAGCCGATCGGCTGAGTGCACCGATGAACCATTCATTTTTCAATAGCTGGGGCAGGCAGATCATCCCTCATGGGGTGCGGCTGTTGCGCGAAAGCAGGCGACTTTTGTCGCACGGTGATGTACGATCGGCTGTCCACTCGCGTTGCTCATTCCGCGAGCCGTAGCAAACAATCGTTTACGCTTTCGATGAAAAAAGATACCGGGAAAAATAGGAAAATTACTTCGTTCCCCTTTCAAACGATACTAAAACAACCAGGGGATAAATGTAGGTTGTCTAATTGGGTTATTCGTATGCCTAGAACAAGGTTTGCGACAATTCAGCTATGGTGATAGTTAAAAAAGGAGGATTAAAAGAAAAATTTACACGCTGCAAGAAGCCTAATTCTGTTATAAAATTGTCTCTGATATTAAACTACCCTCCTACTGTATTAACATGACCTAAATTTAGTTTAGAATTACTAGGTCAACCGTAATTAAAAGCAAGCTCATAATTTTTGATAATGGAAGCACTATTCGCAATCTTAACCACATCTTTCTCAATTTAAGAAAGGGAGAATTAAAAGAAAAATTTGCCAGGAACTCACACAACAGTGAGCCTAATTCTGTTATAAAATTGTGTCTGATATTAAACTACCCTCCTACTGTATTAACGCGACCTAAATTTAGTTTAGAATTACTAGGCCAACCGTAATAACAACCAAGCTCATAATTTTTGATAATGGAAGCAGTATTTGCAATCCTAACTCCACCTGTCTCAATCTAAGTAAAGGGAGAATTAAAAGAAAAATTTGCCAGGAACTCACACAACAGTGAGCCTAATTCTGTTATAAAATTGTGTCTGATATTAAACTACCCTCCTACTGTATTAACGCGACCTAAATTTAGTTTAGAATTACTAGGCCAACCGTAATAACAACCAAGCTCATAATTTTTGATAATGGAAGCAGTATTTGCAATCCTAACTCCACCTGTCTCAATCTAAGTAAAGGGAGAATTAAAAGAAAAATTTGCCAGGAACTCACACAACAGTGAGCTTAATTCTGTTATAAAATTGTGTCTGATATTAAACTACCCTCCTACTGTATTAACACGACCTAAATTTAGTTTAGAATTACTAGGTCAACCGTAATGAAAAGCAAGCTCATAATTTTTGATAATGGAAGCACTATTCGCAATCCTAACCCTACCTTTATCAATCTACGTGTGTTTCAGACGTAGTATATCTGCAAATATTTCGAATGAAACGAACTGTTCTATAAGATGACAGATTCTCAAGCGAAAATATGGAAGAAAAACCGTATTCAAAGAGATTCGACAGCCACCGCGACGCAGAGTTCTCAGTTTCTGTCCGCAACCGGTGAAGAGGTACGAAGTGCTTCGTTAAAAGTCAAGGGCACTCCGTAACGTGAATTTTAATCGGCAGCAGCGTGTCCCGAAATAAAGCCCAGGCGGATATCATCGACCTCCATCTGAAGGAGGGTCCTGCTTAGAATCGAAACACGGATTAACTCCGTGCAGCAACCTGCCTCTGCCTCTCTTCGCGGCATGGCGCACAGACTTCTCGCCAGCTGTCAGCCATGGCCACGGTGCGTTCATTCGTGAAATCTGATCGTAAGTTGCACCACTTCACCGGCCCCTTAATCCGCCCCGACCGCCCTTAGCTAGCTTCCTGCTTGCTTAAACGAACGTGCACGACTAGAGAGCATCGTGGGTGAGTTAAAAATCGGGGGGGGGGGGGATATCCGCGCGGAATCGCATCATTTGAAACATCCCTTTAACGCTAGAACTACCAGCAATTGAAGTGTAAATTTTGTATTCGCGGTTATAAGGGAGAGTTCCAAGAATTTGATTAATAATTTTGCGAACGAGAAATTTAAAATTGTGAAAAACAAAATTTGAAGGGGTAAATTGACTGAGAAAATGCTGAAGATAAAAGTTTACGTTAATGTAACGTTGGCTTAATACTAAATGAATAATATTAATTTAATATTAATTATTTAATTAATAAAAGAATTAATTAGTATTAATGGGAAAGAAAGAAGAAAGAATTAATATTAATGGGTTAATACTAAACCTATTAAAAAAGTGTCGAAATAACAGGTTCCTAATTTCTCATACAAACTCAATGAAATTGTTATAATATATACAATTTTGGAATCTACTATGATTTGTACTATGACTACTATGATGTGTCTAATTCACGGGACATTTTTATCATTATCAGCTCGATTCGCTTGTCGCAAATAATTATACTCTAATCATTGGTAGCGTTAACGCATGATAAGTTACTCTAACACTTTGCTTGATATCCTTCAAGCTTGCAATTATACATGTAAATACACCTGCACGTAAAAATACATAGCGCCCTTTAAAACAGTACATGTTCTGTTTTTAAACTAAATACTGTTCCTGTTAAAAATTTGAAACCAAAGTATCAAAAAAAAAAAGAAAACTCCGTCAAGTGATAAAAATACAAAGATGGGAATATGAACGACAAACCGTGAACAAAAAGAAAAACAATATCAAAATACCTGTGTATTGAAAAAGTTACGAACACAGATATGATCAACGACAAACCGTGAACAAAAAGAAAAACAATATCAAAATACCTGTGTATTGGAAAAGTTACGAACAAAGATTTGATCAACGACAAACGTGAACAAAAAGAAAAACAATATCAAAATACCTGTGTATTGAAAAAGTTACGAACACAGATATGATCAACGACAAACCGTGAACAAAAAGAAAAACAATATCAAAATACCTGTGTATTGGAAAAGTTACGAACAAAGATTTGATCAACGAAAAATACGACGTATTGAACGAACTCCCTTGCAAACAGATAAGACCCGTAAATTTTCAAAAACAATACACGGATTGATATAACTGGCGGACTGGTAACTATTCAGGAACTCCTAAAATCGGCTTACGGATCGGGCAACTTATAAAACCTCGGAGTTACGTGGCCGCTAATCGATTTCGCTTCGTTCAGCCGTGAACGATATACGTACAAGCGCGTTTCAAATCCGAGCGGGGTACGGATTTGCAGGTGGAGTCATGCAAGAGACGCATCATAAACGCGTGTGCGTGACTGTGCATCCAATAGGACGATAATCTCCGAGGCTTCCAAACGGAGCTCAAAAACAGGACGTAGGTGGAGAAGCCGCGCAAGCACGTCTCGTCGACATGAAACGCCACTACCATATATAAACGGCACTACATTTAATACAAGTGTTCGACTAAACGTATGCATACACATATTACACGATTCCCGCCAGTGTATGCGTATTATTAAAAAAAAAACAAATCAAAACTCTAGCGCTTCACATATTTTTGTGTGTTTTGTCACTATAAATAGAAAATTATAAATTCAATCTTTATTATAAAAATCCAATTATCATAAATTTATTATAAAAATTTACCATTTACCATTTACCATTTACCATTTATTATAAAAATTTACCATTTACCATTTACCATTTACCATTTATTATAAAAATTTACCATTTACCATTTATTAATTATAAAAATTTACCATTTACCATTTATTATAAAAATGGTAAATTCAATCTTTATGCAACAAACACTCAATAATAATTTGAGTACTGAAAGCATAAGTGAGTCTTGTATCATCTGAAATTAATTCCTAACGGCTCAATTACAATAAATCGATTAAATTTTTCTTTAACTGTAAATTATCCCTACATTTTACCTAAAAATGTTCTATGGATGACAGACATAAGTTTCTCACCAAATCTGCTTCACCTAGCATTAATTAATAACTGAACTTCGTGAATACACAAAGTACTACAGCTAAAGGGACATTGTGTTATACTTCACTACTTCGATCGAGTGTTATTCAAAACGAGGCCTTAATCAAAGGCACGATTTCCTATGTTTCTGAAAAACTATCACAGCAACGTATGCTGACGCAGCTCTACATACATGGGACTCCTCCACATACCGAAATACATAATAAAGGGGGAATGTGCGTGAGATTCGAGGATCGGTCTGTCTAAGGCATTCCTAGGTCGTCACCTCAAACACAAGTGCTCTAAATCAATCCATTATCTGGGATGACCCGATTCCATGCAGGTTGACTCACCTTTGCCACAAAGGCCCTCCCCATTACACGCGCGGCCGTGAAAGCGTCTTAGGGAACGCGTACGAAAGGGTTCTCCAGCAAGTAAACATGCTCACGGGAACCTTCTGATAAATCGCCCGTGATTAGTTAAACGATCATAATCGTCTTCTTTTACTTTCAGATCTATCTACTTTCTAATGCTAATTTATTTACACCCAATCCAGAAGATGTCACACACAAAATATAATAACGTTCACATCGCGGTATCCTTAACACTAGATTTAAGGACATTTTTGGTACATCTATTTGCAGTATACATATACTAAAAAATAAGATATATATCAAACAGAATTTAAAATTGCAGAACTGAGAGGAAAATAAATTTGAGTATATCTGTTGTAAAAATTGCTGGGCACAATAATAATTGTTTTTGCAAATTTTGTTTATGAAATTCGAAACCCGTCAAATTAACGGTTCCCGTGAACCTAGTGTTAATTAATAAGTATACATCAAAAAGAATTTAAAATTGCAGAACTGAGAAGGAAATAAATTTGAGTATACTTGTATCACTTTATCAATAAAAATTAGCAAAAATAGCTAGAAGTAATAGTAACAGTTTCTGCATATTTTGTTTATGAAATTCGAAACCCGTCAAATTAACGGTTCCCCTAAACCTAGTGTTAATTAATAAGAATACATCAAAAAGAATTTAAAATTGCAGAACTGAGAGGGAAACAAATTTGAGTATACTTGTATTGCTCCATCAATAAAAATTAGCAAAAATAACCAGAAATAATAGTAATTATTTTTGCAAATTTTGTTTATGAAATTCGAAACCCGTGAAATTAACGGTTCCCGTGAACCTAGTGTTAATTAATAAGTATACATAAAAAAGAATTTAAAATTGCAGAACTGAGAAGGAAATAAATTTGAGTATACTTGTATCACTCTATCAATAAAAATTAGCAAAAATTTCTAGAAATAATAGTAATTGCTTTTGCAAATTTTTATCAAATTAACGGGTGCCGTAAATCTAGTGTTAATGGATTCAGAAATGACTATGATATCTACTAATCATAATAAGGTTCTGCTAACTAAAGGCACAGACAGATTTTGAGTATAATTTCGTAACTTTACACTGAACAGTAACTTTTTTTCTAACTGCACGGAAAAGAAGGGAATCCTGAATATTTTCGGTTGAAGCGTTTATCTGAATGACACATAAAATTATGAGATACGCCTCGCGTAATAAGGGACGGGAAATATTGAAGCGAAACTAGAATAATAACAGACTTCTGTAAATAGAGGATTCCGGCCTCTCGGTGTGCAAGAAAAGATAATGATTATAAAAAAAATGTTCCGTGCCAGCGGGTGGGACGTAATAAAGCGGAGTTTTTAAATAGCCACTAAAGCACGAACTGCCTCAATCATAAACGGACATCCCTTAAGTAGGAACAACCCTCCTTTTATCTCTCGCTATTATTTCTACCCTCGTATCTTTCTTTTCCGTCAACGGTAGTTCCTCGTCGTTTTAACGATAACAATTAAAAGGACCACCGCTCGCTGCCGAAGCTAATTATCACGGAGACACTTTTATTAGCCCCTCTTTCTATAGAGGACGTCTCAAATATTTCGCACGGTCATGCAAAATTCTACTCGATCTCTCGACGAACGCAGATTCCTCGCAAATAATTAAAAAACAATAATTGCTTGATTATAAACGTAGAAAAATGGATTACCAAATTATTCAACTTTTAATATAAGAGGTTAATAGATTGATCTAAGCTTTGACTTTCGTTTTTGTTTTGTTGTTTGTTTGTTGGATTATTAGACTATTAAACTGAATTTCATTAAATTTATAGACTACTATATTACTAATTTGCAAAATTCTACTCGATCTCTCGACGAACTTAGGCTCCTTGCAAATAATTAAAAAACAATAATTGCTCGATTATAAACGTAAGAAAATGGATTGCCAAATTATTCAACTTTTAGTGTAATAGGTTAATAGATTGATCTAAACTTCGACTTTCGTTTCTGTTTTGTTATCTGTTTGTTGGATTATTAGACCATTAGACTGAATTACATTAAATTTGTAGATTACTATATTACTAATTTGCAAAATTCTACTCGATTTTTCAACGAACGCAGGTTCCTCGCAAATAATTAAAAAACAATAATTGCTCGATTATACCCGTAGAAAAATGGATTACCAAATTATTCAACTTTTAGTGTAATAGGTTAATAGATTAAATCTAAGCTTCGAATTTTGTTTTTGTTTTGTTATCTGTTTGTTGGATTATTAGACTATTAGACTGAATTACATTAAATTTATAGACTACTAAATTATTAATTTGTAAAATAAACAATAGACTAATAAAAAAAATATATACAATTGTAGTTCACTATACACAGGATATATAAAAATGTAAACTGGAGGTCATCCTAAGACTAGTATGCAAAGATTAACTAAATCACAATAATAAATACAAACGTAGAAAGAAATTTGAATAAAATAAACGTCGTGATTTCAAAATTAATTTACCACAACCTAAATTAACTTTGACCCCAAACATATATAATCTACACACGAAGTAAAAGATCCGATTTATAATCGGTCAAAAATATATCACAGCCAAATAATGTTTCTTGAACAGCAGACGATCAATTTTGAAAGTATCACAAAGTAACATGATAATGTTTCTATTAGTCAGCCGTCACGAGAACCCGTTTACAGTACGATTCACACATGTCATTAAAAGTAGCTGGCTCGTTAGCATATTATCTCTTGCAGTGGCTGTAATTACGCGCGGCACACGACTATGTCCGATAAGGATGAAGAGTGTCTCGATATGTTCGTGCAACAGTGGGAAGCTACGCGACAACTACGAATGCTAATCCAATTAGCTCATTAGTTAATTACATCGCGCCGACAGTACTTGTCTTCAACAGGATTTCGAAACAGAATTTGCACCCCCGCGTCGCAACTACTAATTATAAGATTTAAGCGCGCCCATCGAATATATACGTACGTGTGAGAACAATTTTGAACACAAATCCAAAGTAACTGTTTATCGTCACTGCAATTTTCCCCGCAATATCAATTTCTAAACAATGTTGCTTCATATAAAGAGGAATACTAAAAATAAGACGTGTAATATCGTTCAAAAAGAAGCAACTGAAACAAAATATGATACACTAACCAACACACACGAGAATTTACTAGGAATTTACTAAATCAATCAAAATACTAAGAATTCATGCATTTTAGAATTAGTTAATAATGTAGAAATAAATATCACGATAAAGTTCTGATCTCGTTTCCCAAAGTATATCGTTATATTAAAGACAAGTAAGCTAACGAATACGAAAGGAGAGTTTAAATTCATCCTAATAACGGAGTTTTTATGCTAAATTCTGCAATTGACAATAGGGTGCCTCTCATAAAAGCCGAATTGAAACTACAGAGATACGACGATAGATACTTGAAAACATCGACAAGCAATTGTCACAGAAATACAAATTCCAATCCGTTTCTCTTATTAAAAACACGTGGTGCTCTAATTATTAAGTAGTTTATGGTAAAGCTAACGAATACGAAAGTAGAGTTTAAATTCCTCCTAATAACGGAGTTTTTATGCTAAACTCTGCAATTGGCAACAGAGTGGCTCTCATAAAAGCCGAAATGAAACTACAGAGATACGGCGATAGATACTTGAAAACATTGACAAGCAATTGTCACAGAAATACAAATTCCATTCCGTTTCTCTTATTAAAAACACGTGGTGCTGTAATTATTAAGTATTTTATGGTAAAGCTAACGAATAGGAAAGGAGAGTTTAAATTCCTCCTAATAACGGAGATATTATGCTAAATTCTGTAATTGACAATAGGGTGCCTCTCATAAAAGCCGAAATGAAACTACGGAGATACGGCGATAGATACTTGAAAACGTTATCGACAAGCAAGTGTCAGAGAAATACAAATTCCGTTCCGTGTCTCGTTGTGTGCGTATACGTGGCGAAAAGAGTCGGGTGCTTCAGAACACCCTAATATCATTCGACGCGTAACGGTTTCATTTCCCCCTTCGCCCTCTTCCCACTCGACGTATTTTCCTCTCGCACGTACGCTCTCTACCCAGCCTAACCTATCGTCCCTGTCGCAAGACAAACGATCAGTCACACCCTGCGACTTTTATTTCTCGCAATCATCTAACTCTCGCAGGCCTACTTCCTATCACTTCCTTGAGTCTGTTTCTCCATCCTACTTTCGTTCATGCTCTGCACAGGACAAAACAGAGCCTATCTCTTCACGTTCCACCAAACAAAGACCATTGAAAAGCGTAAACTTCGCTTACTGAGGATTTTAATGCTAATCGAAAGTGAAAATAATTAAAGCACAGTATTTAAGAGTCACACAGAGTACTTTTGGTTACTCATGAAATATATGGATTTTGTTATTTTCAATTAATCGTGGAATCTGATCAAACCCAGCCACCATACATTATTGTCTGCATCCTCATTCATGAAGTCCTAACGTTGGAGGCTTTGGAAAGATTCAAAACGAAGGAAAAACCGCGAATAAACGTCCAGGGACTGTCCTGCTCGGACGTGAGAGTAAAAAATTGAGCGATATCCTCGTGTACCAGGGGTGACCCATGAAACGGCCGGACGGAACCTATTCTTTATGTCTTTTGTGTGTCTCCACCGACGTAGGAAAATGAAACCGGTAATGCGAGGGCATTGATAGATTCGCCACCATTTGCAGAATGGACGGATTATGCGCGGCATAAATACGCAATTTCACTCCAAATGCCGTTCCCTTTTGGGAATAGCCGACGCTCATCCGCCTCAAATTAACAAATTGCTCCGCGCAAACAAGCTGACAGTGAGTTATGAGTATCATGCAACATTCCTCGATATAAACGAAAACGATAGGCAAACGAATCTCGTCTAATTTAAAAAAAAGTAACTGCATGACATAAAACTAATTATTGTTAATTATTATTGACTAAATGATTATTAAATGCAGTAATTATTGGAATGAATATGTAGAAATGCAAGGAATCTCAAAATTTAAAAGCAAGTGAGAACACTATAAACTAACATATGCATATCGCAAGTGAATGGAAAGCTGAACAAGGGAAACAAAACAAACATCCATATGCAAATCGCAATGAATTGAAAGCTGAACAAGGGAAGCGAGAAAAATATCCCAAAAATATTGGGTAGTAATGAATCATACAGTGAGTTACTTTTGTTACTCATTAGCTGCTGCAAGTAATGTTGTGGTGTAATCATCATCATTACTTTTACCCAATACCAACTACTTGATCAAATATGATCTACAATTGTGAGTTTAATCAATCTAATCGTGAATCTATCATGAACAATAATTATAGCAAAGAATAAACTTTAAACGTAACAAATTATACACTTTTATCAAAATTTAAAGGAATACTAGACAATGTTAAGGATCCCTTGTCCAATTATCCGAACGATTACTCGAACAAATAAGAGCAGAACGATATTATACGTTGCAATCGTAAAATGAAGGTAACAGAAAAATTGCGACAAATAAATGAAACAAACGAATCGACATTTTACAACACAAACATAGTGTTGATTAAGTAGATAACAATAAAACTAATTTTACTTGATAATAACGAAACGTGTATGGCATGAATTACCCTTGGATCCACGAGCCACGCCAAGAAACGTTGCGCGGTCTGTCACAATTATAACAGGCTTGGACATTTTAATGAGAAACTATGTGAGGGAACACTCGCATTGAAGACACGAAATAAATCAGAGAAGGTTACTTGCTTCGGAACAAACAAATGGGATTAACTAATTCAAGCAACAACGGCTTGTTCAAGCAAATCAACGTGTAATTACTTCAAAAGGCATGCACTACTGCTTGAGTAATCACCGGTATCGGATTGCGCAGCCAGATCTGGATACGGGATCAAGAAATGACCACAGCCCAGGTCTGCTCGGCAAACCCGACTTGTTTCATTCCCGAAATGATTTCTCAAGTCAACATATTAGCCATGTACGGCTAAGCAATGGAAAGCCATCTTGAAATAATTATTCGCCATGATATCTAACAGCTAATTCATTTACTTCATGTTTTCGCGATATGTTCCCTGAGACAGCTTCTGCTACTCCAACTGCGACAGAAACGCAAGGCTCCCCAGAATGGCTCGTCTGAACAGAGCAGTGCTCTGTATCCAAGAGTAAAACATACAGTACATGTTTCACATTTTAACGTATTACAAACAATTTAAATTAATACCAGTTTTGAAACGAATTATTTCATATATTTGTCTGTCCTCAATCCGGCTGAAATATAACAAACGTAAAGATGGATTCCATCTTCTAAGGAAACTGAAATCACGGCAACAATTGGTCATATATAGTAAGAAACCACTGAATTGGTCAATAAATCGCACTGGTCAATGTTTGTTCGAGCAACCGTAATGTATAACATTCCCGATATGATTTATCAGTTTAATGTGTTAGCCACTTCAGAATGTAAAACACATTAGGATTCAATTTTGAAATAATTATTAGTCACGATACTTAACAAGTAATTCATTTGCTTCACGTTTACATAAAACATTTTCTGAGTTAATTACTGCTGCAAAGACTATGACACAAACGCAACATTCCTCAAACGACTCGTGTAAGCAAAGCCAAACGTGCTCTGTGTTGAAAACTATAATATACAGTATATGTTCGATAAGTTAACATGTCTCGAATAATTCTGATTAATACAAACTTTAAACCCATTTATCTCATACAAATATTCGCCTTACGATCGAATTTTAAATAAACTAAAATTGATAATTGTTTAAAAATCTGATACTCAATACCTATTAGTACGTCCTTGCTGTGCAGTGATTCACAAAGTTTTAGTATCCAAGAAAGTTGATCAACAATATAAACAGCAACATTTAGGCACAGCAGAAATGAACAGAAGGACAAATTATGGAACCAAGAAAAACATCACAAAATTGTGGGTAGTAATGAATCATACAGTGAGTTACTATTGTTACTCATTAGCTGCTGCAAGTAATATTGTGGTATAATCATCTTCATTACTCTTACCCATTCTACCTGTCTGATCAAACATGATCTTTAAACGCGATTTATCAAGTTACGTACGAATCTATCATTTAACTACAATTAACGAAAAAGTCAAACAATACATTTGTGATGTGGTCTCTAAACTAGATTAAATACAAAACAACAATTGCGAGATTTAAAAATAAACTCTTTAGACTCGATTCTTACAAGAATGGGGAAAGTATGCATCAATTAGATCGTAACTACATTACTATCTGATCTATTATGTTTTACACTGTCAGCTTGTGGAATCCAGGACAACATTTTTCGACATGACAATTTTCTATAAACTAGTTAATGGTTTAATCCTCTTTCCAAGCCTCCTCAAAATATTAAATTTTTATATTTCTCTAAGACCAGCAACATTTTTACGTGTATTTCGTACTGACGTTAGCAAAACTAGAATAGGAGAGGCAGACTCAAAGAACAAACTATGCAAATATGAAACCGCCTTCTGTGTGGTATTAGACATTTTTGTGAATACTACTGTCTTGTTTAAAAATAGTGTTTTTGGGGATAGGTTAAGCTACAGGGTAGTTAAGGGATAGGGAATCCCTTTAAATTGTTTCGCGTATATTTCTTCTGTGATTTAACTAATTTTATGTATCATATGAATGTTATTTACCTCGACATATCATATATTTATGTATTAACAAATTATCCGATAGAAGGATAAATAAATAAAATTCAGCGTTATCATTTTATACGTTCCCAAGAAAATTTACAAGAATACAGAATAATGATAAGGGTTACGTTGAGCAGCTATTCGATCAATTAGTCGAACAAACGAAATTGGAACGAAATTATAAGATGTAACTATAAAATAAAGGTACCTGAAGAATGTGAACAAATAAATGAAATAAACGAATCGACATTTTACAGCATACACCTTGTGTTCGAAATTAACTAATTTAAACGAACCATGTTAAAACGTGAGGAACATGTGCAACATGAATTACCCTTGGATCCACAAGCCACGCCAAGAAACGTTGCGCGGTCTGTCACAATTATAACAGGCTTGGACATTTTAATGAGAAACTATGTGAGGGAACACTCGCATTGAAGACACGAAATAAATCAGAGAAGGTTACTTCCTTCGGAACAAAAAAATGGGATTAACTAATTCAAGCAACAACGGCTTGTTCAAGCAAATCAACGTATAATTACTTCAAAAGGCATGCACTACTGCTTGAGTAACCACAAGTATCGAATCGCCCAGCCAGAGCTGGATACGGGGTCAATAAATGACCGCAGTCCAGGTCTGCTCGAGGAACCCGGTGTTACATTCCCGAGTGATTTCTCAAGTCAACATATTAGCCATGTACGGCTAAGCAATGGAAAGCCATCTTGAAATAATTATTCGCCATGGTAACTAACAGCTAATTCATTTACTTCATGTTTTCGCGATATGTTCCCTGAGACAGCTTCTGCTACTCCAACTGCGACAGAAACGCAAGGCTCCCCAGAATGGCTCGTGTAGAGCAACGCTCTGTATCCAAGAATAAAACATGCAGAGCATGTTTCCCATGTTATATCATGTTTCAAACAATTCAAATTAATATTTACTAAAAAACGGTGTATTTATTTATTCGTTCACTTCCTGAGTAGGCCCAGAAATAACAAACAAACGAATAGGATCGTTTTTAAAAAGAATTCAAATTAGTGTTCATCGAAAATATTATACTTTTACACACTGACTTACTCTCGTTGCATACTGATGGTTTTATTTACAAAATACGGAAGAATTATACATATGAAAAACCACACAAAACATGCACGCCGGGAACAGTGACAGCAAAACCAACAAACTATCGTAAAAACACAGGAATAGCGTCTTTACGTGAACATAGCAAGTAATTAAATATAAATGACGTTAGAACAAGAAAAAGAGAACCACGAATATTCTGGAATGCGTAATTTGAACACTCACATTCCAACACTCCCCCTAATTCGTGGGTCGATACAAACTAATTTTATAAACTATTACAATATAAGTTTAAGCCTTACACAGCTTTTAACTCTTATGTACGCAATTTCAATAATTTAACACATTTTTCATGCTTTAGCTTTGGCAGTGATTTCGTCAATATGTCAGCTGCCATTTCATTTGTGGATTTATACTCGACTTTTATATGGCCTTGTTCCTGAGCCTCTCTTGAAAAATGGTATCGTATATCGATGTGTTTGCTTCTAGCATGACATATATTGTTCGTACATAACGAAATCGCACTTTGATTATCGCAAAATACTTGCGTCTCTTTTGAGATAAACTGAAATTGCTTCATGTGTTTTAACAGTTCTCGCAAATATACAATTTCTTTCGCTATCTCCGAAAGTGCTATGTATTCTGATTCCATGGTGGAAAGCGCGACGCACTTCTGCTTTTTCGTTGCCCAGCTAATTGGTGCTCCGCCTAAGAATGTTACGAATCCGGAACACGAATGTCTATCCTCGAGATTTCCACCCCAATCAGAATCTACATACGCTTGTAATAAATTATTTGTCTTTTCATACATAATACTATATTCAGTTGTCCCTCGCAAATATCTTAATACATGTTTTGCCATATTCCAGTGAATAATTCTTGGGTTTTCGCAAAAACGGCATAGAAAATTCGTTGCAAACATTATATCTGGCCTGGTTGTGTTTGCTAGATATAATAGGCTTCCTACTAATTGTCGATAAGGTTTCTTTTTCATTTCGTTAATTTCTGAATCTATTGGCGGTTTCAAATCTTTTACCTGTCGATTTACATCAGCTTCTAGAGGTGTATTCGCAGTTTTGCAATTTTTCATATTAAATCGCTCAAGTAAATCTTCTATATACAAACTTTGGTTTAACTTTATCTTTCCCTTTTTACCTTGCCTTTCAACACGAATTCCTAGGATATTTGATACTGGTCCTAAATCATTCATTTTGAACTTTTTCATTAGTAAGTGCTTTACAACTTTTAGCTTTTTAAAATCGGCAGAGGCTATTAGCAAGTCGTCTACATAAATTATTATTATAACATCACTGTCATTTGAGTTATCAACATATACGCACGGATTAATTTCGGACTTAATAAAATTAATACTTAATATATATCTATTTAATTTACTATACCATTCGCGACCTGCCTGCTTTAACCCGTACAATGATTTGTGTAACTTACATACTTTATCTTCTTGTTCTTTTACTTTAAATGATGCTGGCTGTTCCATGTATACCTCATCGGACAGTTCAGCCTGTGTATACGCCGAAACCACATCCATATGGTGAACAAACATCTCATTTTCGGCACTTACAGCCAAAAACGCTCTCAACATCTCAAATCTTGCTACAGGCGCGAATGTTTCCTCATAGTCCTGTCCTAGTATTTGTTGGTCTCCCCGTGCAACTAACCTGGCTTTAAACTTTTCAATATCTCCATCCTGGTTTCGCTTTACTCTGTAAACCCATTTATTCTTTAAAATCTTTTTATTTGACGGTCTACTCACCAAACTCCAGGTGTTGTTGCCCTTTAGCGTATTTAACTCAGACTTCATAGCTTCTAGTCAGAACGATTTTTCCGAAGAATGCATCACCTCTTCAACCGTTTTCGGTATTATACATTCTTGACATTTTGCAATATTAGCGTTATGAAACAATTTTCGCGGTCTACCACGCTGTCCGGTTCTTTCCAATTTGGGTCGTCCACGGCCTCTGTTTCGTGGAGTGGGTTCCAACATTTGGTTGATTTCTTGTTCTTCTTGGTTGATTTCTTGTTCTTCTCCTACTATTTCTTCTTCATCTTTTTCGTCTTCGATTTCATGTTGCTCTTCTTCTTCGTTCAGGTCCTCATGCATGGGTTCTTTTGAATCTTCGATCATATCGTAAGTTAAATACTCCGGTTCGGATTTTGATTGCTTCTCCTTTTCAAATTTCACTGATTCTGGAATATCTTCTATGAAACGTACATCTCTTCGCTTCATTACTTGGTTTGTTCCCTTTTTCCACAGTCTATAAGCCTTTGCTTCCTGAGAATATCCAACTAAGATATATTCCTCGCCTCTTGCTGCGAACTTATTTCCTCTGTTATTTTTATTTAATGCAATAGTTCGACTTCCAAATGTTCTGAAATATCCTACGTACGGTTTCTTTTGGGTCCACGCTTCAATAGGAGTTACATTGTTTAACGCTTTGGTTGGGCACCTATTCCTAATGTATGCAGCCGCGCACACTGCTTCAGCCCATAACTCGTAAGGTAAATTAGATTGCAGCAACATGCATCGTGCCATTTCTACCAGCGTTTGATTCGCGCGTTCTGCTACGCCATTTTGTTGCGGTGTGTATTCAACACTTAACTCTCGTTGAATGCCTTCCAGTTTTAAAAACTCATTAAATTCACGCGATAAATATTCTTTAGCATTGTCACTACGAATCTTCTTTATTTGACGACCTGTTTGTTTTTCAACGCGAGCTTTATACTCTTGAAATGCTTGAAAAATGTCGGACTTTTTCTTTAGAATCGCTACCTCAACATATCTACTTTTGTCGTCAATGAAAGTTGCAAAACATCTTGCTCCCCCTAGCGAACATATTTTAAATGGTCCACATATATCAGTATGTATCAAATCTAGAACATTCGTTTCTCTTCTTGTTGATTTCTTGAAGGGTTGCTGATGAATCTTTGCTTTCATGCACACTTCACATACCGGGTTGTCATTCTTGAATTCGTCTCGCAATCCGTCCACAAGTTCTTTCTTTTTGAGTCTTCTTACATCCTCAAAGTTCAAATGACCCATTCTTTGATGCCATTTCATTAAATTCCCATTGTCTTGTTTAGACATCATAGCCGATTGCACTTGTTGTTCTTTTAATACATATAAACCATCTTCCATCGTTGCTTTTATTACTGTTGATCCATCTTTGCGTCTCACGACTGCATGATTTTTATAAAATGCGACGGAATATCCATTACTCGTAATACTTGATACAGATAATAAGTTGCTCTTAAATTCTGGAACATACATTGCTCGCTGCAATTTAATACTTTTAGTTTCTTTAGGAGTTTCTATGTTTAAATTTATTTCTCCCTGCCCTTGAGAATTAATACTATTTTCTGCTGCTGTATAAATTTTTGTTTTCTCACCATTGTTTATATTGTTGAACTTCTTCTCATCGTAGCACATGTGTGTACTTGCTCCACTATCCAAGCACCATATTCCTGCTTTTCGCGTGGTTGTGCTGAGTGCACTAGCTGTAAATGCTTCCTGTGTCATTCTCTTACTTCCTAATTTTGCTTTCGATCTACAATTTCTAGCAATATGTCCTACTTTACCACACGTGAAACACTTCACTTCAAACTTCTTTCCTTGTTCATTTTGCGTGGTATATCTCTGTGTTCCTTTATTATATGACTTACTATATAATTTACCTCTGTTTGACAATAGTGCTTCTTCTACGCCTCCTTCTCGTTCCTTTGTATTTTCAGCTCGTCTTGACTCCTCTTCAAGTATTTTATTCTTTAATTCTTCCAAAGATGGCATTCGTTCTCGTGATTCAATCGCTATGCATAAAGTTTCATATTCTTGAGGTAACGAATTTAATAACCAAATAGACAATAGATTTTCTGGCAATTTTAATTCACACTCCTCGAGCTGCTCTGCTATGTTCATAAATTCATTTATAAACTGTATCATGCTTTGATTTGATGCTTTCTTTAAACGGTACAGCTGCTTAAACAAAACACATTGCCTCATTGGGCTTTTAGATTCATATTTTTCTTTCAATACTTGCCATGCATCTGCTGAAGTTTCTGCCCTTTTAACATAGTTGTATTGGTCGGGTTGTACGCTGAGAATAATTGTGTCCAGAGCTTTTTCATCGTTCGTTGTCCATTCCTCGCAAGTTTCTTGAGGTTTTAAAACGCTTCCATCTACGTACCCCCATAATCCATTGTAGCGAAGTATGCTTTTTATTTGAATTTTCCACGTATCATAATTCGCAGAGTTTAATTTCTGAACTTGGTCCACTTTTCCAATATTCATTTTCGATTCCTTTTACCGAACACGTCGCACGTAAATAACTCCACTTTACTACCGGTCACTATTCGCGTGTTTAGTTTAATTATTTATCACTTAACTCTTTGAGTTCTCTGAGACACCTGAGACTTCTGGGGCTCCTGGGCCCATAACCTGATGGTTTTATTTACAAAATACGGAAGAATTATACATATGAAAAACCACACAAAACATGCACGCCGGGAACAGTGACAGCAAAACCAACAAACTATCGTAAAAAACACAGGAATAGCGTCTTTACGTGAACATAGCAAGTAATTAAATATAAATGACGTTAGAACAAGAAAAAGAGAACCACGAATATTCTGGAATGCGTAATTTGAACATTCACATTCCAACAGTATTATTAGAACGTAAAATTTTGGGTTATATTCAAATACGTAAAGGTCCTAATAAACTTGGTTATAAAGGATTATTTCAATCTTTTAGGGATGCAATAAAATTATTATCCAAGGAATTTTTTTTAATAGATAAAAGAAATTTATTATTTTTATTAAGTCCTTTATTAATATCTTTTACGTCTATAATTATATGAATTATTTATCCTTGAATTAATTTATATAAATTAAATTATAGTATAATTTTATTTATTTTATTACTTGGGTTAGGAGTTTTCCCAATTTTATTAATTGGTTGATCTTCAAGAAGAAATTATGGTATATTAGGATCTTTACGATCTGTGGCTCAAATGGTACCTTTAGAAATTAGAATATTTTTAATATTATATATTTTTATATTATTAAGAGAAAGATTTAGATTTAAAGATATTATATTGTATCAAAAATATATTAAATTTATTGTTATATTATTTTGTTGGAGTTTGAACGACGCGCGGAGGTGTCACGAGCGCCCCATTGACATCTTGTGGATGTGGGCGGTACCATCAGAGGTCCGTGCACGTGTCCACACTTGATATATGTAATATAACCACACATGTTAACGAGATAAATTATTGTATTGTATAACAACGCTTACTCCCCACGAATATTCTATAACCTACAGGTTATGGGCCCAGGACTTCGGAAATAAGGAATAAGCGTGAACAAGGAAAATACGAGGAAATATAAGAATACAGTTTGCGTCGAAATTTTTTTTGAGGTTAACCACGTGCAATTATGGCATCATCCAACACTGTTCGAATTGATCTTTTGAATAAGGACAATTACGATACTTGGAAGATACAAATGGAAGCACTTCTTATTAAGAACGACATGTGGGAATACGTATCAGGTGAAAATCCCCAACCTGAATGTGTAGAAGGACAAGCGGCATCGCTGGCTGTAGTGAAAGCGTGGAAGGCAAAGGACATGAAAGCCAGATCGGATCTTATTCTGTCGATCGGCGCAACGGAACTGAAACAAGTAAAAGGATGTACGACTTCGAGGGAAGTATGGTTGAAGCTAGAATCCATTTTCCAATCGAAGGGACCGGCGAGAAAGGCGACACTTCTAAAACAGTTAACCCTTCATCGAATGGAAGACGGTGAAGATGTGCGCGAACATCTCAGAAGGTATTTCGATACAGTTGATAAATTGAGTGCAATGGATGTGGACATAAATCCTGATTTGTTAGCCATTATGTTGTTGTACAGTCTTCCTCCGTCATTTGATAATTTTAGGTGCGCTATTGAATCACGCGATGACTTACCATCCCCTGAATTATTACGTGTAAAAGTTACGGAAGAAAGCGACGCGCGGAAAAATGACACGCGCAGTTCAACGTCGAACGCGATGTATGTGAAGAAACAATTTGATCGTCGGTATAATACGAACCAAAATTTTCAGTATAATCAAAAGAATAAAAAGGAAACATTTAAATTCAAATGCCATAAATGTCGGAAGGTAGGACATAAAGCTGTGGACTGTAGACAATTTAATAATGTAAGTAATAAACAAGCGAACAAGGCAGATGATGTAAGTTTATACATCACCAAGGAAGGTGGTTCACCAATGAAGATGGCACTAAAAATGGATGTCTCAGATCCAATTGAAAGATGGTGTTTTGATAGTGGCTGTACGTCTCACATGTGCAAAGATGAAACAAAGTTCTCTGAAATTTGCAACGTTGATTCAGGAAAGGTAAACCTTGCCAATAATGCTTCAACGGAAATAAAGGGTAGAGGTACTGTATCTATCACTTCAGCAAATGATGAACATTCAGCAAATGTAAAAATAGCTGATACATTGCACATTCCTGACCTGCGTACAAACCTGATATCAATTGGAAAAATCACTGACAAGAATTATAAAGTCGTATTTGATAATAAGAAAGCTACAGTAATAAACCAACAAGGTGAAGTTAAACTGGTGGCTGATCGGATTGATGGACTATATTATCTACGTGTAGTACCCTCAGAAGTTAGTGCAGGTGCAAAAGAAGAAGGGAATTTCAACTCCAAGAAACTCACATTAGAGCATTGGCATCGTCGAATGGGTCACTTGAATATTAAGAATCTTCTGGAATATACCAGAAAGGGAGCAGTGCAAGGAATCAATTTAAAAAATGTAAACAAAAATATTGTGTGTGATGTTTGCATAAAAGGAAAAATGTCAAGAACTCCATTCCCAGTAGAACCAAAGAGAAGCACAGAATTATTAGAAATAATACATTCTGATGTTTGTGGTCCAATGCGTATTGAATCAAATGGTAAAGCCAAATATTTTGTAACATTCATCGATGATCACTCTCGATGGTGTGAAATCCGGTTATTGAGGAAGAAGAGTGAAGCCTTTAATGCATTCAAAAACTATAGAACATTAATGGAAACTCGTACTGGCAAGAGAATCAAGTACCTTCAAACTGATAATGGTACTGAATACATTAATGGAGATTTCGAAGAATTTTTAAAAGCAAATGGCATTGGCCGGAGACTTACAGTGACTCATACTCCTGAGCAGAATGGTATTGCTGAAAGGAGAAACCGCACGTTACTCGATATGGCCAGATGCTTATTAATCCAATCGGGCCTCCCGATGTCTTTTTGGGGGGAAGCGGTAAACACTGCCAACTATACTCACAATCGTTGCCCTTCTAGACCCCTTGAAGGTAGATCTTCATATGAAAAATGGACTGGGAAGATTCCCAATGTGCACCATTTACGAGAATTTGGTTGCGAAGTGTTCGTCCATAACCGAGAACCAACAAAAGGGAAATTTGATTTGAGATCTCAAAAAGGAATTTTCGTGGGATATTCAGAAACATCGAAAGCATATAGAATATGGTTACCTGATGAGAAAAGGGTTGACATTGCACGAGATGTGAAATTTACTGAACCAGTTCAGTTTTCATCAAAGGTGGGTATTCCTGGAAATAGCATGAAAAATCTTGAAGAAAATGCCATGGAAGATCGTGATGGGAATCAGTTGGAAATGGAATTCTCCTTTGAGCGAAGTGATGAAAATCAAGACGTCGAATCACCGGAAGCACAGCAAGAGTCAAGCCATAATGAATCACGCAGAGGTCGCGGTAGGCCTCTGAAAATTATGACTGGACTCAGGGGGAGACCAAGGAAGCAGTATCAGGCTGCAAATCTAAGTAACGAAACTGCAGAAACCTACATTACTGAGGTTCTTCTAGAGAAAGCTATCCAGGGTGAAGATGCAGAAGAATGGTTTGAAGCTATTGTTGCAGAGGTAAGGTGTATTTTGAAAAATAACACATGGATCCTTACCGACCGACCAGGAGACAAGGCTGTGATCGGAAGTAGAATCGTGTTGACAAATAAGTACAAACAAGATGGCACGCTGGAACGAAGAAAAGCCAGAATTGTGGCAAAAGGGTTTACACAGCGTCCAGGAGTCGACTTCCGAGAAACATTCGCCCCAGTAGCACGAATTGGTTCTATTCGGGCACTGATGGCTTTGGCTGCCAAATATAATATGAACGTGGATCAACTCGACGTAACGACCGCTTATCTTAATGGAAACCTAGAAGAAACAGTCCACATGGAAATTCCAAAAATGATGCAAGAGTCATTAGAATTCATTATTGAAAACGAAGCGTCTGACAGTGACATTAGGAAGAAGGCAATATACATGCTTGGTACCTTTAAACGTGGCAATAAGGTATGTCTATTGAAGAAGGCCCTATATGGTCTGCGGCAAGCAGGTCGATGTTGGTTTCAAAGACTGAACGAAGAACTAACAAAATTCGGAATGAACCAATCGTCAGCGGATTCATGTGTCTACTACATGGGAAGTGGAGAGAATTTATTACTAATCGCAGTGTATGTGGATGACATTATTGTCGCCTCACAGAAAAGAGAGAGAATCACAAAAGTAAAGAAGCATCTCTCGAACATATTTGAAGTGAAGAATCTTGGTGGAGTCAAGCATTGCTTGGGAATCGAGTTTGAGCAATCGAAGGATGGCATCACCATGACTCAAAGGGGCTATGTAAGAGATCTGTTAACACAGTTTGGGATGTTAGATTCAAAACCGGTTGCTACACCCCTAGAGCCAGGAACGAAACTCGAGAAGAAAGAACAATCGCTAAACGAGAACGAGAAGTCTCCACCGTATAGACAGCTGATCGGTGCTTTGATGTACCTAGCTGTGTGCACACGACCCGACTTAGCCTACACGGTAAGTTATTTGAGCCAGTTTAATGACTGCTTTGATTCTAGTCATTGGACTGCTGCGAAACGGGTGCTCAGATATCTGAGAGGTACCGTGAACCTCGGACTGCGATACGGAGCAGGAACTGGGCAACTGGAGGGCTACGCTGATGCAGATTGGGCAAACTGTCCCACTGATAGGAGGTCCTACACCGGCTATGTATTTAAACTAGCTGGGTGCCCTATCTCGTGGGAATCCAAAAAACAAAGAACACCAGCACTCTCTTCGACAGAGGCAGAGTATATGGCCCTAACCGAAGCAGCAAAAGAAGCTACTTATTTGCAACATTTCTTTACGGAGATCGGATTTCCGGAATTAGCGACTATGAAAGTATTTGGTGACAATAATGGTGCTTTGAAATTGGCAGAGAATCCTGTGCATCATAACAGAAGTAAGCACATAGATGTGCATCACCATTATATCCGGGAAGTCTTAAAACAGGGACGATTGGTGATCCAGCACATTCCAACTGCAGATATGCCTGCGGACATGCTTACGAAGAGTATTCCTCGACCAAAACAAAAAAGATGTTTGGAACTCCTGGGTATCATAGGAGTAAATTGATGGTCGTGAAACCCTCCTTACTTCGAGGGGGAGTGTTGGAGTTTGAACGACGCGCGGAGGTGTCACGAGCGCCCCATTGACATCTTGTGGATGTGGGCGGTACCATCAGAGGTCCGTGCACGCGTCCACACTTGATATATGTAATATAACCACACATGTTAACGAGATAAATTATTGTATTGTATAACAACGCTTACTCCCCACGAATATTCTATAACCTACATATTTCCTATTTATTTAGTATTTATTATAAGAATTTTGATTGAATTAAATCGAACTCCTCTTGATTTAATTGAAGGTGAATCAGAATCAGTTTCTGGTTTTAATATTGAATATTATAGAAGAATATTTGTTATAATTTTTTTAGCAGAGTATGGAAGATTAATTTTTATAAGTATAATTGTTCGAAATTTGACTAAGGAAATTTCTATATTAATTAAATAGTTTCCCTAGTCTTCGAATAGCCGGGAGAGGGAGAGTGGTATCGATAAAGGTTAAGAAATTGTCAACGCTGAGCTCCGTTTATAGTGGTGTTCCAGCCCGGAACACCGTTTATTTGGATTATACAAAATTAAAAAGAAGAGATTTTAATTGATGTTTCTTCCCGGTGTATTGGCCTGGCCTGGTTGGTGCCCAACGGTCCGGCTGATCGGGTAGGTCAGGATCGTCACCTGCGAACAATTGTGGACTGTATTAGTTTTACAAGATAAATATTTATTATTTTCAAGCCCGAATCGTCGGCTTATTGCACGGCGTTCAGCCGTGTCGCGACGATTTTTTGCGACGGTAGTTAATCCCGTTAAGAGATTAAGTGTTGAGCATCACGATGCTACAACACATATAGACCCGACGTGTCTGTGTGTTTTGACCACGTCTCGGTAAACACCGAGGATCTACTCTCTTATGTGTGTATTCGACTCGCCTATGAAATAGACGATTCCGTCGCAATACACACAACGTCTTCTTCCGTTCGTTCCCCTTGCGTGTGTGTTGTAAGTACACACGCAATGCGTAGTCCCATGAAGGCCAGGTACATGGACCTGCAGAAACTGCAGAGTGCCTCCAGTGTAGCAATCACATAGTTCTCCCCCGCTGGGGCCTCTGTGCATTGTTTCTACCATATTGGTGCATGCACCACCGGGCCTACACTGCGACAGGCGTAGCTATTGCATCATAGCCCTTGTAGCTGTAAAGGTACGACCGTTGCTTCGATCCACAGATCGAGCGTATTCTGTGACTTTTTCAAGACCCCCGTGCGTGAATTTCATCTTCACATGATGCACGGGAACAGGAGACTTTTCCTCCACTAGAATACACCTGCTGTTCGTAGGCAGGATTTTAAGAAAGACGTACGCCATTCTGTGGGCTTGCACCCCCTAATGCTTCACGAATAAGGACAGCATGGGATAGACTGGGTGATTATTACCGTCCCCGGCGAACTCCGAAAGTCGGAGATCGACGGGTGTTCTTTCCTGTTTTCCAGAGGAATTCAGGTGCTTGTGTCAATGGACCATAAGAAACTTATGGGTGTCCACCGACGTCACGGAGCTGCGGAACGCGAAACTCACGAATCTCATAATTAAACGCCAACTGTGTTTAATTATAAATTCTTCCGCTTTTTCGATCGATGCGCGAGATCACAATAATCGTAAACGACACGTACTTTTCGACCAAACAAACTTCACTCCGTAACTGTTCCGTGTGATTTCGAAATTTCTTTTCGTGGCGACTGCACACAGTATACACTTCGAACTTTTAAAACGGAATCTCTTTTCGTCCGTGAACGCACGGTATTAAATAGCTCACGGACGAAGTTTCTTTCTTTCTCACTCTCACTCTCAATCGCTCTTTCTCGTTTCGTTATTTTTCAATTTGAATTAATCGAACAACGGTGTTAGATCCTCGACAAACATCTTTTTTGGACCTTGCGGTTCAATGCCCTCGCGCTGGCAGACAAAGCCAAGGCGATGTTTACCGAAATCCGCCGGTTGAAGTTACCCGATTATTGATATTTTTAATAACGGTAGAATTAGAGGTCGCAAATCCAGGGGCGTCGCTATGTGCGATATCGCCCGAACCTCTTTCCGAAATGCACTTTTTTAAACAATAATGTTAACAATAATATTTATGGGATTTAAATATTGATCTTTAATTTTTATATTTTCATTTTTGTGTCATTTATTATTATTATTATGGATTCCAGGTGTTTTGCCACGAATTCGTTATGATGAAATAATATATATATGTTAAAGAGATTTATTGATAATTAGTTTAACGTATTCTATAATTATTTATTTATTAAAAGATATTATTATTAATTTTTGAAGTTAATAGAATAAATTAATTCTGTATTATGTTTTCAAAACATATACTTATTCAAGTTCATTAAATTAAATTAATAATTTATCTCAAAATTTATTAAATCAAGAATTGGTTATATAATAAGAAAAATAAAGTAAAGTAAAAATTTTATTTATAATAATGAAAGGTTGTTCAATTATTTGTCCTGCTAGTCATGTTAATAAAATAAAATTTGTAATAAAAAATCAATAATAGAATTGACTTATTGGATAAAATATATTAGTTTTTATTAAGTAATTTTTATAAAATGGTAAAATTGAAGAGATTAATAAAATTACTCCTCCTAATTTATTATTAATTGATCGTAAAATAGAGTAAGCGAATAAAAAATATCATTCTGGTTTAATATGTGGAGGGGTAACCATAGGGTTTGCTTCAGTAAAATTATCAGGATCTCTTAATAAATAAGAATTTTGAAAAATTAATAATAATAATGTTAGTATAATAATTATAGTAATTGAATCTTTTAAGGTGAAATAAGGATGAAATGGAATTTTATATTTATTAGAATTAGAATTAATAGGATTATTTGATCCTGAAATATGTAGGAAAAAAATATGAATAACTACTAGTAATAAAATAATTAATGGTATAATAAAATGAATTGAATAAAATCGATTTAGTGTGGCATTATTAATTGAATAACCACCTCAAATTCATTCAACAATTATTTGACCAATAAAAGGAATTACAGAAATTAAATTAGTAATTACTATTGCACCTCAAAAAGATATTTGACCTCATGGAAGAACATATCCTATAAATGCTGTCATTATTGATAATAAAAAAATTATAATTCCCATATTTCAAACATAATTTAATTTAAATGAATTATAATAAATATTTCGTCTAATATGAATATATATTATAATAAAATAAAATGATGCTCCATTTATATGAATTAGTCGAATTAATCATCCGGAATTTGTACCTTTTATAATATGAACAATTCTTTTAAAAACTATATCAATATTTGGACAATAATGAAAAGATAAAAATAATCCTGAAATAATTTGAATTAATAAGAATAATCCTAATAATGAACAACAATTTCATCAATAATTAATATTAACCGATTGCCGCACACTTTTCATTTGACGATCGCGCTCAGAAACGCACTTTTTTTTCAATTATTGACGACTGCCAGATGGAATCAAGTGTAAGTTGTATGTTTGCAAGTGAAAATTATCACATTTGGCCACAGTTTTTCCAAAAAAAACTCTCGACGGCTATAACCGTCATTTGCTCATCATGTCATTTTTTCTCTTCTCAGAGCAAATGACGGCTATGACCGTCGTGACGAGTATATAGCATTTGCTTTACTAATTCAAAATGATTCCTATGAATAAAAGAGAGTAACTAGGTGTAATCTTAACACAAGAAAATCAGTTTAAAACAAAATTATCATTTGTAAGTTATTTTGCTTATAAAATAGTATAATAATAACCGCATAAAAAGACAATTAATATGCTGTCTGGCATGCTATAACTTTTTCTCTAGCTGTGTTACTCAATAATTGACAAATGTATGTGTTAGTACACTTCGTACTAACGCTGTTCTTTTTTTTATTGATTAAAATGTGCACGACGGCTATAGCCGTCATTTGCCTACATATCGCCAAAGATCGGACGGCTATAGCCGTCATTTGCGGCAACGGGTTAATAGGGGTAGGAAGTATAATTAATCTATTAAAAAATATTTTTGTTAAAATATTTGAATTTATGAATTTATTATAATTTTTCATTAATAATATGGAATTTAATGTTTAGATCGAAGTGATTTTTTAAAAATAAAACAAATTTTATAAATTATATAAAGAATAATTAATAATAAAATAATCATTATTAATATTAATCAAATTTTATAATTTAAATAAATGTTGGCTAGATTTAATTCATTATAAATAAAATAATTTAATTTATAATTTATATATATATATATATATATATATATATAAAGAAATTATTTAATTAATAATTATAAAATAGATTAAAAATTAAAAATTGAATATTAAATGTATGGGATTATTTATAATTCTACAGAAATAAGCAAATAAAACTATTAAACCTCTTAAAATAGAAATTATAATTAAAATTCAATTTAATCAATTTTTAGTAAATATATTTATATAAATTCAATAATATATTATTAATAAAGTTAGTGATATTAATTGAAAAACTGGTATTTCAATTTTTGTAAATTTAAAATATAAAATTAAAATTAAAATTATTGTGATTAAATAATAATTTGTAAAAATTATGATTTTTATTATTAATATAAAATTTCAAAACATAGTTTAATAAAGCAATAATTTTGGGAATTATAGATATAATATAATTATTTTTTTGAAATTTTGACTAAAAAGAATTTATTCTTAACTATAATTTACAAAATTATTGTTTTATTAAACTATTTAGTCATTATTTATAAGAATTTTAAACTTTTTAATTATTATATTTTTAATATTATTTATATTATTAACTTTAGAAAATCATTTTTTAATAACATTAACAGGGATTTTATTAGCGAACACGTGTGTTACGGCGACGCCCGACGAACGTTCTGGTGGCAAAGCGTCGTTCCCTTGCTTTTCGGCTGCAACGCCACCCACACACACAACGTACGATCGGATCACGCATTGATCCACTCTTACACCCTCTCTCTCTATCGATGCGAACGCAATTCAAGCAAGTCGATGCACGACACAGATTTGCATCACAGAATTGCTCCGTCATTCATAGCATACATCTTTACATTAAATTTAACATTTCGACTGCCTTATCGTGTTTTACTTTTGGTAGTGCTTTCGTAAAAACATCAGCAAGCATCCAATCGGTTCTTAAATAACTAATTTTTATTTCCTTTTTTTCAACTAGTTCTCGCATAAAATGATACCGAATGTCTATATGCTTGCTTCTTTTGTGAAATACTGCGTTCTTGGCAAGCTTTATCGCACTTTGATTGTCACAAAACACACACACTGGATCTTCCACAAGATTATCAAATTGCATATGGTTCATTAGGTTTTTCAAATACACAGTTTCTTTTGCCACTTCACAGAGAGCGACGCACTCTGCTTCCATAGTCGACAATGATACTGTCTGTTGCTTCTTTGATCTCCAGCTGACTGGTACTCCTGCTAGAGTTAACACATTGCCCGAGCACGATCGTCGATCTTCGATATCACCAGCCCAATCGGAATCCGAGTATGCGATTAGTTTCTGTTTGTTTTTCTCGTATTTGATACCATATGTTGTCGTTCCTTTAAGATATCGTATCACCCGCTTGGCTAAATACCAATGTTCTTTTCCAGGATCGAAACAGAATCTGCTTAACGTGTTCACAGCGAAAGCAATATCTGGTCTGGTCGCATTTGCTAAGTAAACGAGTCCGCCAATGAGTTCACGATACGGATGATTTTTCATTTCTAATCTTCCTTCATCGTTTTTCGGACCCAAATCTCCTGTGATTTTTGTATTGGATTCTATCGGTGTTTAAAAAAGTACATTTCGGAAAGAGGTTCGGGCGATATCGCACATAGCGACGCCCCTGGATTCGCGACCTCTAATTCGATCGTTATGAAACATAAAAATAATCGGGCAACTAAAAACGGCGGATTTCGGTAAACATCGCCTTGGCTTTGTCTGCCAGCGCGAGGGCATTGAACCGCAAGGTCCAAAAAAGATGTTTGTCGGGACTCTAACGCCTGTTGTTCGATTAATTCAAATTGAAAATAACGAAATGAGAAGGGGCGATTACGCATGAGAGTGAGAGAGAAAGAAACTTCGTCCGTGAGGTATTAAATACCGTGCGTTCACGGACGAAGAGAGATTCCGTTTGTAAATTTTCGAAGTGTATACTGCGTGGAGTCGCCGCGAAAAGAATTTCGAAATCACACGGAACGGTCACGGAGTGAAGTTTGTTCGGTCGAAAAGTACGTGTCGTTTACGATTATTCGTGATCTCGCGCATCGATCGAAAAAGCGGAAGAATTTATAATTAAACACAGTTGGCGTTTAATTATGAGATTCGTGCGTTTCGCGTTCCGCAGCTCCGTGACGTCGGTGGACACCCATAAGTTTCTTATGGTCCATTGACACAAGCACCTGAATTCCTCTGGAAAAGAGGAAAGAACACCCGTCGATCTCCGACTTTCGGAGTTCGCCGGGGACGGTATTAATCACCCAGTCTGTCCCGTGCACCTCTGCTGTCCTTATTTTGTGAAGCATTAGGGGATGCACGCCCACAGAATGGCGTACGTCGTTCTTAAAATCCTGTCCACGAACAGCAGGTGTATTCTAGTGGAGGATACTTCTCCTGCTCCCGTGCATCATGCGAAGATGGAATTCACGCACGGGGGTCTTGAAAAAGTCACAGAATACGCTCGATCTGTGGATCGAAGCAACGGTCGTTCCTTTCCAGCTGCAAGGGCTATGATGCAATAGCTACGCCTGTTGCAGTGTAGGCCCGGCGGTGCATGCACCAATAATGTAGAAACAATGCAGAGCTGCCCCAGCGGCTATGTGATTGCTACACTGGAGGCACTCTGCAGTTTCTGCAGGTCCATGCGGCCAGCCAATATGGGACTACGCATTGCGTGTGTCCTTACAACACACACGCAAGGGGAACGAACGGAAGAAGACGTTGTGTGTATTGCGACAGAATCGTCTATTTCATAGGCGAGTCGAATACACACATAAGAGAGTAGATCCTCGATAGTTCCGAGACGTGGTCGAAACACACAGACACGTCGGATCTATATGTGTTGTAGCGTTTCGATGCTCAACACTTAATCTCTTAACGAGATTTATTATCGGCAAAAGGAGTCGTCGCGATATGGTATATCGCCGTGTAATAAGACGACTCGGACTTTAGAAAAAACAGTAAACTAATAACAATAATTAAAATACAGTCCACATTGTTCTCAGGTGAAAAACCTGAACGGCAAGAGGCCCGCCAGAAGACCAGAGGCCAGGTCAACCCCGAAAAGACTAGGACAGGGGACCCACCACAAAAATTGTAGAAGCGCTACATCTAACTTTGTACAAGACAAATAAACGGTTTCATAACCACCAAAAGTACACTTCAGCGTTGACCTTATAGACCCTTTGTCGATTCCACTCTTCCTCTAAAGGCTCAGCATAGACTGGGAATTTTAATATAAAATTCTCAGGTCTATAGTTTTTTAAACAGTTTTAAAAGAAGTCGAAAAATAATTCCGCTACTGAACAACAGCAGAACCAAATGATGACTGACGAATACACGGCTCTGATGCCAGGTTGGGGACCGGAGTTCTCGATAACACCCCCCACCACTACGCACACTACCGCAGCAGACGCGCGTACATGAGCTCAGCGTTTCGGACGACTTCGAGAAATCGAGAGAGAACACAAATGAAAGTCTTTCTCTCTCGCTCTGGAAGCGTTGAAATTCATCCTCTGTTGGAAAGCAAGCCAGCGGCACTAGCCGTGCGGGATCTTGACTGCCTATTTTCATTTTTCGACATACAAGATATTATCTTGTAATGAAAAAAAATTTCGAAAAAATTTTTGTCGTGGAAAAACACGTTTTAAGACCCCTTGATCACGTTTTGATTATTTAAAAATGAACTTTTTTTTTAATTTAACGCATTTGTTAATACGATTATGCCTAAACGGTTGAATGGATTTTAATGAAATTTTGTATTCCAATTTTATATTTTCCTCTCAAGACCTGGTTAAATTTTGAATAAAATTTGTTCAAAAATAATGATGGTTACCCCTTAAAGTTACAGGACTACCTTTCATTTCCTAAATTTAAAAATCTGCTTTATATTTAAGCATAAAATGTATTGAACTACGTGGAGATTATTAAACGACAAATACTTTGATACTCTAGTTTAATTAAATTTGTGAAAATAAGTATCCACTTTTGACCAGTATCGTGCATGCTATAGCAGCCTTCGATAGAATAATATATGTTTGACTCGATTTTATATTTACAAATTAATAACATACAACATGCACGTTACCGCTCGATGGAAACCGCGGGAAGGTGGTGGTTTCTTCCATCAGGAGGGAAATGCAAACAATTTGGCATGCAATTCTATAACGTCGCGAGATTCGTTACAAAATTGAAAGAAATTATAAAAATAGAAAAAAAGACATTGTGCTAAAAAAGATCGTGCTGCCAATTATTTACATCTCCAAAGAATAGAAAGCAAAGCAAAGGAAGTTACTATATTACATGCGTTTGAATTTCGAGATAATTGTTACATATAAAATGTATATAACCAAAGATATATATTTATTTGTACAATTACCTCAACATTCTCTTTATATTTATATAAGCGAATAAGCGAATATACAGCATGAACAGCATAAAAATGATATGAGGAAAATCGATTACATATTTACACGTTAACGATGTCCAAAAATAAGATGGAATTGAAAATAAATGAAATTGATAATATTCTGGACATTGTTAATCCGCATTATCCGACAAAGGGGGAGGATCCGCGATGCTGCCGTCATTGGCGGCATATAGCCGTAATCTATTTTTCTGTTGCTTAACAGAATTAGCATATAAAATATCAGATGACATGAGAGATAGATGTGTATCATCTACCTCCATGGTCTGAGCTTTATCCCCGTTTGCCTTTAATGCCGACTTCACCACGCAAATTCCGTTAACGGTGGCCGAACCGAGTTTGTTTCGCTTCTTGTTCTTTATGTCGGGAAGCATGGAAAACGATCTTTCAGCATCGGCGTTCGAATTTGGCAAACATCTAATTGAATTTAATAAAATTTGTAAATTAGGATATTTAAAAAAGCCTAAATTGTTTCGCGTTATCAAGATTGTTTTCCAAAACTCATCGAACTTCTTATGTACTAAATTCTCCCTATCATGTGCAAAGTCCAAATGTAACATTGCCCATTCTTTTTGCAAATCGTCTTCATCGAAACCGCCGAATTTCTGTGCAATAAAGAGAACATTTCTGAAGGAAATGTCTCTTTCGCAGTTTGATAAAGCCAAAAGTGGTTCAAACACACATAATCTGCTGAGAAATTCGTCATCGATTGGTAATCGATTACGAATTTCGTTCGCAGCTGTGATATAAAATTTAATACAATTTTGTCGTACGGTTTGGACGACGTCAGATTTGCCCTCTTCAGTTAATTGACGGAGGAAGGTATCACACTCCGTATCCAAATGAACACTATTAGATGCGACCTGATTGTCGCATCTTGAAAAATCTATTAATTTGACTAAATCCATGTGCTTCAAGAGCTGCGGTTTTAAAATATTACTTAATATATTAAATAAAAGCGATAATACAGTCTGTTGAAGCAAATGGATCCTTGTTTCTCGAGCTTGAAAAAATAAGCTAAAATTATTAAAAAACTCGAGAACATACTTTAAAAAATAGAGGTATGCTTTAACTTCCGGATTTTGCATCATGATAAGAAGATGTTCCCCAGACTTCGTCTTCTCGCTAATAATCAACTCTTGCAGAAAATACACTACGCTGTCCCAATTTTCTAAAAGTGTGACTACCGATGAGTAACGAGATAACCATCGCGTAGTACACAGTTTTAAAATTTTGCGGCCGGTAAACTGAAAAGCTTGTTGAAATTCGCGGAAAATGGCCGAACGTTTGGGACTACTATAAATAAAAGAGGCAACTCCACGTAATAATTCCTCGCAGACCTCGGGAATGGCAGTGCATGCTGCACGCACTACCAATGCAGAGGTATGACATGGACATGGCAAAGTGAAAAATTGTTCACCGCGGATTTCTGCAAGTTTTGTTTTGAATGACGAGTGTCGCCCTATCATGACAGAAGCGTTGTCACAAGATAGCGCGACAATGTTTTCAAACGGAATTTGTCTTTTCCACATTGCATGTTTAAAAGAAGTGAATATATTTTCGGCATTACAATCCTTCGCGTTAAGATTAATTAATTCTACTAATTCCGTTTGAACATCCAAAGTCTCGGGTGCGACGTACCGAACAAGAAACGTCATCCATTTCTCATTCGTGATATCTGTCGTTTCATCAATAAAAATACTAAATCTGGTGTTTTGTAACACCGTTTTAAGACGTTCTGTCTCCCTAGGGTACAGAACGTTTGATATAATACTCGAACACTTTGTTCGACCTAACGTCATACTTTCCAAAACATGAGGATCTTTCCCCACATTTTGGAAAAATTTGAGAATCGCCTCTGCCGACTGATGAGAAATATTTTTCTCCGCAATTAAAGCCGCAAATCGAATTTCTGCGCTTTTCTTTCTTTCATCGAATGACAAAGGCGATTCCCCAAATTGCGTATTGAAATCGTTCATCGATTTCCTCACATCTATTCCACTTTTCTTGCAATTTTCGATATGGCACTTGGAATCCGCGTGACGTTTAATTTGCGACATTCCGCAAGTAAAAGTTTTGTTACATACCGAACAAAAACACGAAAAAGGATTATCGATGACCTTATGCAGCCAGGGCTTGAAATCTTCAATTTCAAGCCATTGAGGCATAAAAGTCTTTTTCGACTCCTTCAGTTGCATGGCTGTACGCGAACTTATTTTGGAAAAAAGGTATTTATGTCTCGCAGATTGCGCGTGCCTTTTAACGTTCGAGGAACTACAGGAAAAGTTTTTCTCACATACAGAGCAATAAAAAAGGCTTTTATTGCTCGGTACTTCGCGAATCCACGATCGCATCATCTCATGCGTTTGCCACGACGGCCGAAAAACGTGAGAATTCTTTCTAATCGGTTTCTCGAATGTTTCCATCTTATTGCAAAAAAATTGAAAGAATAAAATTTAAAAAGCAAAAAAAAGCAAACACTAGCAAACGGAAAGGGGAAACAATAAGGGACCTACTAAAAATCTGAAACGTCACTTACTTGAAAAACTGGTCACTGTATCCTTCTGCAGCCGCTGAAGATTAATTGTGTACTGTTTAACCGTTAAATGCCGCGCAACGTGATCGTCAAAAACAAAACACAAGCGGCCGGAAAGCGTAAATCACGTGGATTCTCAATTCCCTAACGAATTTTTTCTACGACCTATGACACTACAATTTAGTATTATTACGAGTTGATGTATTTATACTTTCTTTCAATTTTGTAACGAATCTCGCGACGTTATAGAATTGCATGCCAAATTGTTTGCATTTCCCTCCTGATGGAAGGAACCACCACCTTCCCGCGGTTTCCATCGAGCGGTAACGTGCATGTTGTATGTTATTAATTTGTAAATATAAAATCGAGTCAAACATATGTTATTCCATCGAAGGCTGCTATAGCATGCACGGTACTGGCCAAGAGTGGATACTCATTTTCACAAATTTAATTAAACCAGAGTATTAAAGTATCTGTCGTTTAATAATCTACATGTTAAACACATTTTATGCTGAAATATAAAGCACATTTTTAAATTTTGGAAATGAAACGTAGTCCTGTAACTTTAAGGGGTAACCATCATTATTTTTGAACACATTTTATTCAAAATTTAACCAGGTCTTGAGAGGAAAATATAAAATTGGAATATAAAATTTCATTAAAATCCATTCAACTGTTTAGGCATAATCGTATTAACAAATGCGTGAAACTAAAAAAAAAGTTCATTTTTAAATAATCAAAACGTGATCAGGGGGTCTTAAAACGTGTTTTTCCGCGACAAAAATTTTGTCGAAATTTTTGTTCATTCCAAGACAACATCCTTGCATGTCGAAAAATGAAAATAGGCAGTCAAGATCCCGTGCGGCTCGTGCCGCTGGCTTGCTTTCAAACATAGGATGAATTTTAACGCTTCAAGAGCAAGAGAGAAAGACTTTCATTTGTTTTCTCTCTCGATTTCCCGAAGTCGTCCGAAACGCTGAGCTCATGTACGCGTGTCTCCTGCGGTAGTGTACGTAGTGGTGGGGGGTGTTCTTGAGAACTCCGGTCACCAAGCTGGCATCAGAGTCCCCAATCTGGCATCAGAATGTACGAGTCGATCCCCCCCACCGTTTGAAATGGACTAGCATGACGATGCGACATGCGGCAATAGTTGTTTTAATGGCAATAAAACCAATGCTTTGTAACGTTCAGCTTTCAATAATAGTACTTACATTGTGAATGGTTACATAAAGAAATATAATGAAGTATGTGTAACTTGAAGTATGTGTAACTTGTATCTCGCTTACTTTGATTCTTTGTATTATTTTATCCGTGATATTATTG